>BGPR01000310.1:113127-169940 GCA_013235015.1 Araneus ventricosus | reverse complement strand
TTTTTGTAAACTGAAAGCAATAATTGCAATAAGGACAAAGAAATGAATTTAAAAACACAAACAGTGAACAGTTAATTAGTTTAACTGAATTTAAATTCTTTATACACAAAAAAAATGTACAGGATATTTTTGCATGTAATGAACTTTGAGTTAATCCCTTATATTTAACTGTTAAAAAATGATAAGTAAAAAGATTCTTTAAAAAATGGAAAAGATTTTAAATTTGAAGTACAATAATTATATTTCTCAGTTAAAAATAATTTACGTATTAAAACTACTTAAAACTCAAAATAACTAAATAACGTTTTTTCTGTAAAAAAAGAGAATTGACTACATTTTATGAAATGCAAAACTAAGTTCATGATAACCATTTAAATCTAGTCAATAAAAACAACCATTGATAAATAAATAAAAAATTATTGAATTGATATGCTTGGAATAATACTGTGCGTAACAAAACAACAAACACACACTAAGAAATTGAATATCTATAAACTATAAAAACACAAATTGCCAAATAATAGCTAATAATAGCAAATAATAAAAGTGAACTAAAACAGGCATACGTTTGAATAATAGTTATTCTCTCTGCGGAGCAAAGTAAAATATAAAAACACACATCACCATTCAACAGTGTACAGCCAAGATAATAAAAATGTGCATTTCGAGTGGATAAAAAAAACATTTAAATGAGGAGAAAATTTTAAAACTCAAAAGAACTGTTTAAAAATTAATGAGAAAATAGTATAAAATAAGCAAAAGTTAAATGTGAGTATTGGAAGAATTTAAATCTGTTTCCTTTTAGGTATGCAAAAAAAGAGGAAGAGAAGGTGACGAAGTATTTGTTGACAATGACGAAGGCAAAACTCGGGGGAGATTCGAACCCGGGTTGAAAAGGTGGGAGGTGCATGCCTAACCTCTTGCACTGTCGGAACCACGTCAGGGCACGTTTGAAGCAGTTGTCATGGAGTATAGGAAAAAGGGGGGAGGGAAGAATGGTGAAGAAAGAGGAAATTTACTATCTATAAACTGTAGAGACAATTACTAATAATATGATTCTAACAAAAATTGAACTAATTGATATTTAGCTAATTTACCATTCTTATCTATTAGGCTTAAGTTTGTTTTGCCGCGCTCACACTTGACGTTGACAAAAGCTCTTAGCCCCGCCTACTATATGCCAATCTGTGCTCTCGCACCCATGACTGTAATATTCTGATGACTTTAAAAAATTATAAAAAATACATAGAATTTTGTACAATAATAAAACTGATACTATTGGAAAGATAATTTTTTGCTCCTTTAAATGACATTTAAAAAAAATTTATCTGCATCCATTCATTCAGAAGCTATTGGCAAAAAATGACGAAATTTGGTTTAATTTTTAAATAATTTAAATTTGAATCAAAATTTTTTAAAAGCGTCTCCGAGGTGCACATTCAGCATCCAAAGTATATCTGTGACAAATTGGGTAGCTCTAGGTTCTATGGTCTGTTCTGTAGACCGCCAACAGACACACACACAGACATTCATCTTTATTGTTAATAGAGATAATATGGAATTTTAAAATCAATCTTTTTCTCAAATTCTCTACCAGATGGAGAAACGTATAAGGAATAAAAATTTAATTAAAACCTATTGATTAACTGATAATATTAAAATATTGTAATTTCATTGTGACCACACAACTGTACAAAATTTCAGAGCTCTATTACAGGGTGATTATAAAAAATAAACTGTGTCGATATATGACACCTTAGCGAACATAACGTTTTTACTGTGAGGATCAGGTTTCTGTGAAAAAAGTAGGTGTTGCCATTTAAAAATTTCGAAATTTTGTCACTGTAACCGTAACTGTGAGAGATGGGCTGTTCTTTTTTACATCATTCTTCAGCGCATACCGTATAATACATGCAATTGAAATTTTATTGCCTTTCCTCGGACGATATGTTCGCTAGGGGGTCATATATCGGCAAAGTTTTTTAACAAACTTGTACATCAAAAAGTGAGTGAAAAATCCTTTAAGAAATTCTATCTTTACAATCATGAAACGAATCAAGTTAAATAAAAGCGAGTAAAAATGGAAATTTTTTTTCATCATAACTGTATAAGAACATTACAGCTGTAAACATACAGATCAATTTGGATTTGCAATTCGCAGATGAAGTACCCAGAATCGATTAACTTTATGTTGTGAAACTTGTCGTGTGTGATGCACTGAATATGTAGTAAATTGATGGCATAAAACCCTTAAAGTATACCTTTGAATTATTTGCACAATAAAACAAATTAAAGTTGATGAGAACATTGAAAGAAGAACGTTGCGTAGATGCTTTGAAGAATGAATGTCTAATCATTCTACAATCGGAGAAAGTTTATCTCAGAAACTGAATGCTCGAAATGAACATCTGCGTTCGTTTCGACCATTTTCGACTATTTACAAGATCAGTAGTAAAAACCTCTTCATAAAAGAATTGTTGCACTGCTTTAATGCTACAGCTGGCAATAACCTTGAGCGGGTGGGATACAATCAGCTGGAGACCCTGCAGATTCTCTTTCGCTTCAAAGCAGCAATTCTGGGTTTTCACAATTCCATTCAGGTGAAAATGTATTTCGGTGTGGCGCGAAATTCGGCAATGAAGGTCAGGGCAGATGTCGGCGCTTTTCTTTTTCGCCGGGGTAGAAACTACTATTATGAACTAAATTGGACCACCTCCACTGTCTTAAGAAATACCATGAGACATTCCCGCAAATTTGAAAGACAAACCAACAATGATCCATTATTGCGTGCTTATCCATCATCATGGCATCATGCGATTCATCATCAGGATTGTAGATATGCATCTAATTTTGGACTAAATCCTTCAAAAGATCGAGGGACGGCGGTGGTCGAGCGGTAAGGTCACGGTTTCGGAGCCGGAGGGTCCCAGGTTCGAAACCTGATTCCACTGAAGTCCGCCGTGTACTGGGCCTGCACCAGTGGCGAATCCAGGGGGACTATGGGGCTGTAACCCCCCGGAGCAAAATCAGAATTTTTTATTTTAATTCAAATTACTAAAGCTGTCTGTTCATTCTTAATCGCCCTTTAAAAGCAAAACAACAAAAAAATTTGACCACATTTCTTTCTGGCTTGACAGGCTCGAAAATTTTAATACTTTTGTAGTCATTAGTCATTCCCCTCGTACATTGAGGGCCGCGGTGGCCTAGTGGTGAGGTCTCGGCCTTGGGGCCGGAGGGTTCCATGCTCGAGACCCGATTCCACTGAAGATCCGCCGTGTATGGGGCCTGTTGCACGCTAAATCATACGTAGTGGTCAAACGTCCTCCCGTTGGTGTGGCGTGGACGTTTAGAGATGGGGGTGCCAGCTCAGGAGTCGTCCTCGTCATCTGACCGAGGTTCAAAATTACGAGGTTCGTCCCAAAATAGCCCTCGTGTTGCTTCAAAACGGGACGTTAATATAACTAAACTAAACTAAACCTCGTACATTGACGCAGTCGAAAACATTTTTTGGCTACTTATTTCTGTGTTTTTTATTAAATTATCGGAAGTATTGTAGTGTTCTTTATGATTCTTATTGTCGGGTGAGTCAAGTCTGTAAAGTGTTTTGGTTTACATAAGCCATGAGGCTTGACATTCTCCACGGAAATACAAAATTTTTATGACCTCAGTTCTCCCCCCACCACCACCCACCCGACCCAAATCCTGGATTCGCCACTGGCCTGCACGATAAATCATACGTAGGGGAGCAAACGTCCACCCGCTGGTGTGGGGCGGAAGTTTAGGGGTCTATTCTGGTACCCCCGGTTGGGGTCCGTTGTTAACGGGCGGAACCCAACCCAACCGGGGATACCAGAATAGACCCCTTAGAGAGGGAAGCCAGCTCAGGTGTCATTCTCGTCATCTGACCTTGGTTCGAAATTACGAGGTCCATCCCAAAATAGCATTCGTGTTACTTCAAAACGGGACGTTAACACACTGTGTGCGGGATACGAATTTGATAGAAGCTCAAATAAAAAGACAAACCGTAACTGTGCTTGCTCTAGACAATGTTTATACCATAAAAGAATTAGTGGGCGTATTAGGCAGACATCTATTAACACGTCCAACTTATCTAAACTAGAACGCAAGTCAAATTCTTGAATTAAAATTTTGTTGTTGGGTAATTCCAGAAAAGCGTATTTTTACGTTTCCCGCTTCTAAAATGCTAATGTATAACTAAACTTCAAAAGGACGAGCACTTGTCAGTCTGTATAGTCGCTTGTAAGTGAATGCAATTACTCAAAAACGCAGTGGCTTAGATAAATGAAATTTAGTACGAGTTCTTATCTGCAAAATTTCAGATCTGTACCAAATTTTGGCTCCAATCGTTCGGCAGGACAATCTCCAAAATGCATACTCGGTTTTCTTAACTATACTGTGAAGCATAAATTGTGTTAATATACGAGATAGTCGAAGGGAGAACTCTCCCGCTGGTTTCTACCGGGATCCAATTCGCTTGAATAGAATTATTGTGAAATATTATTATACCACAGGACTATAATTAGGTCGAGTACAAAATATTTAAATACGATCCGTTTGTACCCATTATAATCTTTAATATCCTGTAATGCTAAAAGAAATCTCGTTTATTTTACATCTTCAAGCATGTACTGCTAATCAGTTTTTCCAAGACACATCAACACAAATTAATTCAAAAATTTTTTTGAAAACTTTAAATAAGAAAAAATTAAACTTACTTCTTTGGATTCGAGAGAAATTTCTCCAGTTTCAGCATCAATAATTCTTGGCCCCATTTCTTTCATCGCCGCATAAAACGGAAGACATGCTAATATTGGTAGTTAAAGTTTTCGTTTTCAAAATAATAATATTGACATCATATATATTTGTATAATCGTTTTGTTGGGAATAAAAGTGGCTCACATAAGTTTAATAAATGCCATTATTGCAGTCAAATTAAGGATACAGTCCACGACTAAAAGCGAATATAAAGAACTTGAAAAAATGAATTTTAAAACGACTTATTTTCCTATGAAGATACCTGAAGGTAAGCTGTAAGAAAGCTAAAGACATTATAGCTTTTATTATCATAAATACTTGCTCAAAATCTCCAAACTAATTGGCAAATGACTTCAGAATTTACTTCTGGTAAGATATCCTATTCTTTTATTGTACTTTCAATCCAGGAAGTTTGTTTTTTCCTGGCTAATTTTACCAAACCTTTAGATCACATCTTTCAGGAACTCTTAGCTCCATTTCAATTCAGGAAATAAAAGGTTAATACTTATAATTGATAGGAAAGAATATTCTAAATCATTTTCAGACGATTTTTTTAATATGCATATGTATGCAAAATAAATTAAGGAGCGAAAATGCCACCTGGCATTTTTAAAAGACAAGTGGAGAAGGAAAGAAATATCAAAAATATGTCAGAATAGATTTGCAGAGAGGTATTTGTTGGTATCATATTCTAAAAAATTTCTTTTCTGTAGATAGTATGAAAACAACTTATGTACTAATACAATTTCCTTTGCTAAAGATATTTTAGTCATTAAAGTTATTAAGCTTTAAAAACCTCATCCAAATTCCCCGATATTCCATGGTATTCAGCATTACTCCTCTTTCATAAGGCAACCCTAAATTATTATATTTCCTAATTTTCACTGGAAACATAGCGAATTAAGTACTAATTTAATAAAAGATATTATTCACCATACAGTTAAAGATGGCTTTAAATTACATTTCAAATTTTTAAAACCTAGTAGTTGCCGCTTTGTTAGAAAATTCTTCGATTTGAAAGGATACACGTCCAGTTAGTTACGACGACACACATGGCAAGAGTCGCATGAATGAAAACATTTTTGGTTGTTCTCTTCCGTTGAACGTAGGTGAGGTAAGCCTGGATTAATGTGTAGACTGTGAACAGTGTCACTAGTAAAGCTGTACAGGAAAAATGAGGCACTACAACAGACAGCATCTACAACAGAAATTGCAAGGCATTAAATACAGAGTATTTCAGAAATTTGGATCAATTTTAAAAATCAATAATTCATAAATGAATGGAAATAGAAAGATTCTTTTTGCGCAAAAAGGATAGAAATTGAACCATACCTTTTTTGTGTGAAACCAGTGCTTACTAGTTGCATAGTTTACAATTTAAACCACCAGATGGTTCTGAAGTTGTCGAAGCGATGTTTTACATAGGATACGACAATGAGTGAAGTACCGACTTACAAATGTTCAATATATCGTCCTCCATTTAGGAATACAGCTATCAGACGAGAAAACACATCTTTCGCAGCATTAAACACCATTTCTGATGGTATGATAGAATAAGAGCAACAGAATGATTCCCGTCTTTTTTTAAATAATATGGTTTCTCCACCCTTTCTTTCCATCTGAACACTTACATGAAATCTGGTATGTAAACGTAAACCAAAAGTTTGGAATATACTACTACATTGAAAACGTTACGGAACTTCTTAAATATTTTCCAAATGTAAGTGAACTATGCCATTTCCCGCAGAACAAGCGGAGTGTATCATGCAACCGACTTGTCAGAACAGATTTCCTGGATTTCAAATAAGTACAGTGCATGCGCGTAGCTCGCGATTGAATGCATTCAAAACTTCCCGTCGCGGGGAAGTCCTATTCGCGAGTGCAGGTGACACCTCCTAGTGTCAAGTTACCTGTCAAAACATCACATTCCGTTACTTCCACAACCAGCTTATTCCTCTTATCTCGCACCATGTGGCTTTTTCTTCCTATGAAGAACTTGATTAAGGGGAAACGATTCTCAAGTTCCGAAGAAGTGAAGCGGCAAAGACACTGGAGGATGTCCCAAAAGGAGGCTTATAATCCGCATTCACATCTTTGCATAAACAAGGTCGGAAATACATAGTTTCAAATTTTAACAATGTATATCCGTAATTTTAAGTATCTCTTTATCGTCGAATAGATTGCGCGACTAGTCCATAAACGTAAGCAGTGGATCAAAGGTTAATTTTTAACAAAATGGCGTCGATGAAGAAAAAGCGTAATGCGTTTTCGGGTTCCATGAAACCAAATCGACCATTTCTGTTCAACAGGAGTTTAGATTTGTTATGAACGTACTCCAAGACCATAAAGCAATGGTATGAAAAGTTTTAAAAAATTGCTAGCATTGGTGACCTTTCACGAAATGGTAGGTCTAGAGTGAATGAGGCAAAATCGGACCTCGTTTGTCTTTAAGGCCCTGAAAGCAGATGGATGTCCTAAATGTGCTGAATTGGCAATTCAGGCTCTTAACAGAATAAGTGACAACAGTGCGTGTGACGAGAAATAAATACTTGAATCGTATTTGTTTCTCAGTTGAGCCCCACTGGGGCTAGGGGGCACCAAGAATACGTCAATAAGAAGCCGCCGGATAAGTAAACAGGTTTTCGCTTCCCTGGTGGACATAGTAATGGTGTGGGGTTGAGTTACTTCTACACCGATTATGGAACGTACTTCCCGCGGGAAAGGTTCGGTCGTGGTCGGTGATGGCTATTAGGATTCCACCTCAGTTTAAAATTGCTGTTGTGACGACTATCATTTAAATGACTCCGAATTTCTTGGTAGGGCGGAGGTAACTCGATTAAGAGGAGTTGGAACCCCAAGTCCGTTAACCCTAACCCTGTTACTTCGATGTACCTTTTCTCAAAATCTGTTATATATTCATGTTTGAAATTTTGTATACAAGTAAAGTACATCTTTCTCATTATACTGAAATGAATTTTTTTAAAAATTCAAAAACTTATTTTTTACAAATTTTTTTGTGTCAAAACAGAAAAAATTTGAAATTGGCAATTTCGATTTACCTTTTCTCAAAATTTGTTATAGATAAATGTTTGAAACTTTTTATACAAGTAAAGTGCACCTTTCTCATTATACTGAAATGAGCTTTTTTAAAAAACTCAAAACTTTATTTGTTACAATTTTTTTTGTGTAGAAACAGGGTAAAATTTCACTATATCTAATTAAATATTTTGTAAATTTATAAAAAATTAAAAATGAACCAAAAGCTCATTTCAGTATAATGAGAAAGGTGTACTTTACTTGTATAAAAAATTTCAAACATGTATCTATAACAGATTTTGAGAAAAGGTACATCGAAATTACCAATTTTACATTTTTTGTTTTGACACAAAAAAAATTGTAAAAAATAAGTTTTTGAATTTAAAAAAAATCATTACATTATAATGAGAAAGATGTACTTTACTTGTATAAAAAATTTAAAACATGAATCTATAACAGATTTTGAGAAAAGGTACATCGAAGTAACAGGGTTAGGGGTAACGGACCTAGGGTTCCAACTACTCTTAAGGTTATTTCTCAATTGTATCAATCCCTAAGTCTCAGGAAAGGTAATTAAGCATAAAGTCCGTATCTGGGGATCTGTGAATTCACATTTTGCTTTACAGGCAAAGAGAGGCAGCTTTATCACCCTTCGAGATCAAAGAGGGGCACTTACTAACGTAACTATAAACTCCAATATGTTATTTACAATTCATAAAAACGAGCATGTGCCTAAACATAACAAACATATAACATAATATTTTTGGCACAATACATTTTCGCAATCAGGGAAATACTTTGTACTCACCTGTATTTTATTTATCTTTTTTAATATAGATAAAGTGTGAATTCCGATTTAATTCTAGTTTTCCTCTACTTCTATGTAACTAATGTTTACTTAAAAAACGTGATAGATATTATTTCCGCCTTCCCGTCGACTATGATTATATAATTCTATGTTTGTTATTTCTTGCGACGTAGTACATTTTTAAGCAATCGGCTTCAGAGAATGCTTCAGGTAATGATTTGTTTCTTATGAGTAAAGGCATGTACATTTTATCGTTTCACTGTTGTTGTTTGTTATATAGCTACAAAAACATACTTGGATGCAAGAACGTTGATAAAAATAATACAGTTTCTAAAACATGCTTTTATTAATGTACTGACAAGTAAAAAGTAATGTTTTAATCAAAAATATGGAGTTCAAAATAAAATCGCTAAACCATGTGGAGCTTATAGAAATACTCTAAATAAACTGGACTTTTATTCACATTTAAAAATCAAGAAGTTTTTCCTGACTTTTGGACATCCGATAGTTTAAAATCTTTATAGTGTTGTTTCCAGCGATTCACACTTTTACGATTTTGTTTTAAGCTCCACATTTTTGATTATTGAAAAATTAATTTCTACTTTTCAATACATTAATAAAAATGTGTTTTCAAAGACTTTACTTTTTAGTTTCTACTATATTTCATTTCATTTCATTGTTACGGAACCATATATTCAATGTTTTTCTCATATTCACTACCTGATAGTGCCTCTGATATGAAATTAATATTAATCGATTAACTGATAACTAAAATCTGGATTGCCGTCGGGAACATCAACTGTACAAAATTTCAGAACTCTAGTACATCAGAATGCAAGAGAAAAATAGTTTACAAAGTTTCTTCTTGCATGCATTAAACAAGTTGAGTTACATGAAGGTCTGGAATAGCAACCCTCCTCGAGTGTGTTAAAAATGATTTCCCTTTGATTTGCTTTTGTTGTGGCTATAGTATAATTGCAATCCCCTTTTCAATGATAAATGCGCGAATTAATGCTTACAAAATTGCACAATGCATTGCTTCAAGACCTAAAATCGCTTACGGCATTCGTCTGTGGGACTATGGCGTTCTTCTATGGCATTTTATTCATTTAAATAAAAAAATCATTAAATATAAACCATTTAATATTTTACTGAAAAGCAATTTCAACTTACCCAGTCTTTTTTCTCGTGAGTCACGTAACCTACAGGATAGTGACTACTTAACAGCAAAGTTAGTACGGCCAGGCAGCCAATAACTACAGCAACAATATTCAGAATTCGAATCTTCCTAGGTTCTAGTCGATTACGCTTTTGATCAATTGCGGCAAATCGAAGGAAGAATGTTGGCACGGCTGTAAGGAAATGCTTTTTTCAGACTCATTTAAACAAGGGAAATGTTCAGAAACTACTTTTGTGACATAAAATCAGATATTCACTTCCAGGTTATTATTTTCGTGCTTCTGGGAAAAAAGCTGTCGTGCTGCATTATGATTGCTTTCCTCGGATGTCTTTCACTTTGATCCTATCATCCCGATTACATTTTTTAATTATAGTACCGTATCCAGTGGCGTAACTAGGGCAGGTAGGGCATGTGCCCTGGGCGCAATTTCTAGGGGGCGAAAGATTAAGGAATCAATTGGTTCAATTTTTTTTAAAGTATTTTTTTTGTAACTCTTATTTCCTAGATTCTTAAAAATTTAAATGGTTTCAACAACGTTTTGGAAAATCTTAAGGATGCGGTCATTTTTATAACCCGGAAACCTAAAGTTGCCACAAAATAACAAGTAATATTACACTGAAGAGCCAAAAAAACTGGTACAGGCATGCGAAACCTTAGTTTGTTGGTCAAGGTAAAGAATTTAAAAGCTTGACTATTTGTACAAATATTGATTTAGATAGTAATTTGCAAGGTGGATTATGCAAATAAAGAGATATGGAACCAAACATCGTAACCCGATGGGGTCGGCAACGCCTACATAAGACAACAGATGTCTGAGAAATCTATTAGATCGGTTTCTGCTGCTGTAATGGCAGGTTACCAAGATTTAAGTGACTTGTAACGTGGCGTTATAGTCGGCGCACGAGAGATGGGACATAGCATCTCTGAAGCAGTGATGAAATTTGGATTTTCGCGTAAGACCATTTCACGAGTGTACCGTGAATATCGGGTATCCGGTAAAACATCAAATTTTCGACATCGGTGCTGCCGGAAAAAGACCTTGAAAGAACTGGACCATTGACGTCAGACGCGAATTCTTAAACTAGATAGACGTGCAATACTTCCTAAAATTGCCGCGGATTTCAATGCTAGGGCATCTACAAGTGTCAGCGTGCGAACTGTTCAACGGACCGTCATTAATATGGGCTCTCAGAGCCGAAGGCCCACTCGTGTATTGATGTTGACTGCACGGCACAAAGCTTTACGCCTCGCCTGGGCCCGAAAACACTACCATTGGACTGTTGATGACTACAAACACGTTGCCTGGTCTGACGAGTCTCGTTTCCAGTTGTATCGGATGGATGCACGTGTACGAGTATGGAGACGGCATCATTAATCCATAGACCCTGTTTGTCAACAGGGGACTGTTCAATCTGGTGGAGCCTCTGTGATGGTATGGGACGTGTGCAGTTGGCATGATGTGGGACCCCTGATACGTCTAGAGACGACTCTGACAGGTGACAGGTACTTAAGCATCCTGTACAATCACCTACACTCATTCATGTTCATTGTGCCTTCAAACGGATTGGGACAATTCCAGCAGGACAATGCGACACCCCACGCTTCGAGAGTTGCTACCAAGTGGATCCAGGAACACTCTTCCGAATTTAGACACTTCCATTGGCCACCTAAATCCCCAGACATTAACATTATTGAAGATATCTGGGGTGCCTTTGTACATGCTGTTGAGAAGAGATATCCACCACCTCGCACTCCTATGGATTTGTTGACTGCCCTGCAGGATTCATAGTGTGAATTTCCTCCAGATACCTTCAGACATTAGTCCAGTCCATGCCACGTCGTGTTGCGGCACTTCTGCGTGCTCGCGGGAACCCTACACGATATTAGGCAGGTGTACCAGTTTTTTGGCTCTTCAGTGTATGTTGCAGAGATTTCCTGACCCAAAGCCCAATCAATGAAATTAAAAACTCGTTTAGAAGGAAGGTCCTTTCCATTTATTTGAGTCTCGATGGGTGGTATATAAGGGAAGATGGTTAGGGTTGATTATCTCTACAGGGTTTCTGATAGTTTCTCGCGGTTTTCCCTGATTCTTATGGACTGGATGACTGGATATCAGTTTTTTCGGAAGTTGGTGATAAATGGTTAGAAAAGTGGCATTCATATTTTCTATCACCATTCAGCAAAGGGTGAAGAACGTAAAATATACTTCCATTTTTTGCGTAGTGCAAGAGCACTCCAGCAACTTTAAGAGACGAAATTCGCTATCTTTACTATATTTTCAGTACTGAATATTTGCATAATTTGTATGATGAAAATGCGATAGTGTTTATTTTAAACTTTATTTCGCAAAACCTAGATGCAGTTGTTCTGCCAAACGCAAACAAACAAAAAAAAATACTGAGAGAGAGGGAGAAAGAAGATCGCTTTTGTATGATTTTATCTGTGTTAGTATTCAATGTTTAGATTTTTTTTAACTATTTATGGTAAAAAAAATAATGTATATATATTTTTTATTTTTATTCGTGTGTAAGTTTTTTCGGTTGATTAAGAGATTTGTACACATTTTATATTATTTTTTTAATACGAGATAAATAAATTTATATTTTTCTATTATATCAAAAGTTTCTTATAAAAAAAATTATTAAATTTTCTTATTTCAGCCATATTTAAGGTATTAAAGTTAAAATGTACCAAATTTTCTGTGAAAATTTAGCGAAATTTTGTTAAAAAAATTTGTAATGCATAAATCCTATCAACTCGAATTTTTTTTATTTGTAATTTTTACAGTTTATTTGCACTTTTAATCTTTTCACTCCCTGACATAAAGTTTCCGGAAAGAAAAGTAGGATCACATTTCAAAAGAAAAAGGAGGGCGCCGTTTCGGCATTTGCCCTGGGCGTCATTTTATGCAGGTACGCCGCTGATCGTATCCGGCACTTCGTTAATCCGGCACCTCCAGTTTATAACTGGCGTTTTCAGAAGAGCTAGTGGAAGTGTTAAGGCCCGGTACACAAATGCGATTTGTGTCGGACAAGTCATTAGCGCTAGAAGAAATAAATGGCTTGAAATGCATGGAGAACAGCTAAGCGATCCACACGACCCCCGCAGAGAGAGAGAGCGTCACATGACTTCTCCGTCAAGCTCTCCCCTCGATCCGAAAAAGTGCCAGACAAGCGACTCTCTCTGCGGGGGTCGTGTGAATCGCTTAGCTATTCTCCATGCATTTCAAGCCATTTATTTCTTCTAGCGCTAATGACTTGTCCGACACAAATCGCATTTGTGTACCGGGCCTCAAGGGAAAATAAGTTACTACATGCGTATGTCGTTGACCTTGGCGAGCTAGGCTGTTGCTTATATTTTGAATTGTATTTTGCAATACTTATCATATATAGTATATTTTTCTGCATAATTTTGTGCATTTTGTGCAATAATGTAGGTTTTGATATTAAAATGTGTTCTTTAATGGAACTCCATTAATCCGGCATTTTCGTTAATCCGGCAGTCTTCTTGTCTGATATTTACCGGATTACTGAAAGACTACTGTATTTATTTTCTCTTTCTTGTATATGATGTATACAAAGAGAAAGCATTAAAATCGCTAAAAATTTCGACCTCGAAATCTTGATGAATCGATTCAGATGTAACTGAGCAGAAACAATTTTCGGAATTCTGTCCGTCTGTGAACACTATAACTTAAAAACGCAAAGCGATTGGAGTATGAAATCTCTATTCTTATCTCTTTTAATTTGGTATGTGTTCTTTACACCAAAATTCTCTTAGTAGATTCCTCTTAAATTTTGGACAATAACCTCCAAAGAGAAATCTGTCCATCCATGTGGATGTGGACACTATAATTTTAAAACGCAACAAGTTAGATGGATGAATCTATGGCCTAATCCATGACCAGGTTGTCTGTCGGTCGGTCTGTGGATGGAACGCTCTAACACTATCTGTGCTGCGAAATGTCTCTAAAATCATTACTGTAAAAGTCAAAAGAAGACTAAAAGGCGTTCAAATATAACATTTTTTTTCTCATATACGAGATATACAAAGAGAAAGAATTGTAATCATTAAAATCTTCAACCATTTTGATAAATCTCCACGTTTCAGACACTCTTATATCTATCGGTCTAGCTGTTGGTCTGAGAAAACTCAAAAAACGCAAACTAGAGGGATATAATTTGGTATGTGGTGTTTACACCAAAAATGTAGATTTAGATCATGTTCTAGATGAAATCCATCAGCGGGAAGTCGGTCTATTCATCAGTGTGAATGTGTGAACGCGATAACTCAAAAACGCATCAAACTATATAAGCGAAATTTGGATTGTCGCCTGGACACCAAAATTTTAGATTTGTATCAAATTTCGGATCCATTCCATCGGAAGGAAGAGGCATATTGACTGTATTGGCGCCTCTGCGAGGCTACTGTGGAGTGAGGGGGGAAATGGACTTGTGGTACTGTTAGAGCGACATAGCATCACGGACCTGGTCTAGTATTTGGACCAGGGGGACATGAAACAACAACAGGAAGAGGCATACTCGACTTTCTTCAGTATACCACGAAGCTTAACATAAAGCGCTCCGTGTTATGCAAATACGCTAAAAAGTCGAAGGGAGAACACTCCCGCTGGTTTATATAAGTATCAAGAAATAAAGCAAATGTTCATTGAGAGTGTTATACGTCAGAAATTGCTTGCATTCTCTACAATCTCCACTTTATAGCAATAAAAATCTGAAACAATTTTATGAAACTACCATCCATGTATATTTCTCACTTTGTCAACATACTCAAAAAACAAGAAATATCATGTGACATAAATTTCAAAACGTCACGTGACAAATTTTAACATTTAACTGTATCCGCTATGCCAGGGTAAAACTAATTGCTATTCCCTTGTAACCTAAACATCCATTATTTTTGGCAATAACTTTCAATTCAAGGTAAAAGCAAATGACATCAATTTTGGGAAAAAAATTATGCTAATTTATTAACATTAAAATAACAATAACTCACGAACATAAAATTACTCTTCTTGAATTAAAGCAGAAAGGCAACATTTCTATCCTCAATAACAAAACAGATGGAACCTTTACGGATATCAAAAGTAAAGGAAGAAGGACAATGTAAAAGTAAGCTGACCACAATTGGTGTAATTTACATGCTAAAGTTGACTTGCGCAATTATTTTTTGTACTGCGTCTTTCCAAAATTACTTATCTCCTGTGATCTTTTTCATGTCAGCAAGCATTATCAAACGTATTTAAAAAAGAGTATAAATATTTTTCATTGATGATTTCAGCGGATATAGTCTGCCCATTCGTATCTTTCCATAAATATTAACACAGATGACACACAGAAAGACTTTTAAATAGATACAAATTATGAGACATTTTCTTGCATAATGTTCACTTTTCATTTAAATTGAATTTTGAAAGTAGTTTTAGCATATTGTAGGAAATATAGACGATCAAGGACTTTGCTGCTTAGTAATTCGTAATATTTCTCTTCAAGGTCAAACATGCGATTTTAGGCATGCAAGCAGACGACGTTAAGCCTTGTTCCAACGATCAGTGGCTAGGTTGCTCGAGTTGGTACTTGGGGATTTATTATCGTTAGAATCCGACCAGCCCCACCGTTCCCATGACGCAATCTACAACAGCCTGTAAGAACTGTACTGAGGTCTCCGTCCATCGACTCGCTTCCCTCGATGCTAGACATTTACCGATATTTCTCAGGAACTGTCAAGTCACCCCACAAACCCTCGAGCAACAACGATTCTTTGTGGTCCCGCGACAGGAGATAAGCTGTACTAAAGACAAATAACACTGAACCACTGACCATGGGAACAGAGCTTTATATAGTGGAACTTGGATGATTCGAACGTATTGAATTCGAAAATTTTTGCTAGTCCCTTGAATTTTTTATTAACATAATTTTAAAATATCGTCTATAATTCGAATTTATTTTTATTAATTCAAAGTAAAAACTGAAATTTGTGCTTTTTTTCGTTAGTTAAATATGCCCATGACTTGCATCTTAGTTACAGAAGTGAATAATTTTTCCAATATTTTAATTCACTCGAGGAATTTATTGTTGTACTCTCAACCAAAACAGCAATAAAAATTTATCACTTCTTAAAAACCTTGAATACGTTAGATGTGAACTGTGATGTTTATTTTAAAAATTAGTTATGCAATTATTGTATCCAAAGTGCACTGCTTGCTTATTTTAAAATTACTTATTTATTGAAATTATTACACATTTTAATAATAATTATTATTAGTTTATTTAAAAGTATTACTTACTGTTTGTTTATTAATTAGGTACGTATTATTTATTAAAACTGTTACATATTATAATAAAACTTTTCTGCCATTTTTAGTTTAAAAATTGTCGATTTCTCTTCGTGTATTTATTTTTGACCCAGATTTACTTAACTAGAATTTTTGGATGTATCGAATTTTTGCTGTGGCCCCGTTAGCTTCGAATTAGCCGAGTTTCACTGTATAGTTTAATTTAGAAGATATTTTTCAGATTTCTTTAAACGTAGAAATCAAAAAGTTTAAAAGCAAAAAGGAGCTCTGACAGGCATTTTATACGCATATTTTAATTCATTTATTATATTAATAAGCGAATAAAAATCTAGAAAATGTAAATTAAAGAAAAAAGTACGTACCGAAAAATGTACCAATGGCTGTGAAGATACTAATGAACGCAGACTGGGGCGGGAAAGCTGCAGCATGACTGAAAGTAAAATTGACTTTGTATGCTAATTCTAAAATATTTTATTGTGATTGATAAAATACAGGCTGTTTTTAAATTCTACACTAGCAGGGTTTTTATGTAAAAACGCCAGAAAATTTCAACAAGGAAGTTTTAAACATAGTTTGCATGCCTTAGTCATATATCTTTAAAAGCTAATACTTAATTATATAACTAATTAATATAAACTGATAATATTTATATAAAAATATTTATTACTAAAAGTAAATTAAAAAGTATATATATGTAAGATCAGGCTTTATATAAGGAGATAAGGCAGTCCATTGTTCAATTCAAGGAAAAGACGATATTTGTCCAAATCTTCATTTTATTTATGCATCAGGTTTATAAAACAACATAAAAATAATTTTTTTTTTAGAAAATCTAAAAATTTAAATATTGCACAAATACGAGAAAAAATATACTAAAAAGAGAAAGCTATTTCTGCATTCGCGCAAAAGCTGATTCAACAAAAAAGCAATATATCAAAACATACAAGAAACAAAAGACAAAATATCAAAAACATACAAGAAACAAAGGACAAAAAAAAGAAAGACAAAAATGAAATAATTTGAAAAATATCATGACAAGTCGCTCATCGGGAAGAGAAGCCCGCCTATGATATCCTTTGTTTCTTGTATGTTTTTGATATTTTGTCTTTTGTTTCTTGTATGTTTTGATATATATATGTATAAAGGTATGTAGAAAATAATAAAATGAACTCATAAACAAGAAAATAATTTTTTTATGGATTCTCATGATCTACTAAAATTAAATGCTACTTCCATATCTTCACAAATATATAATCTTTAGTCAAACATAAAAGCGACATGTACTCAAGATTTGTCATTTTCCGATGCTTGAATCGTGTTATTAAAGAAACACGTACACTCATGTCCATAAATAACCGACAATGGCAGTTTGTACGAATTAAGCAGAAAAGGGAAAAAAGAATTGCTATAAACATAAAGCCTGTTTTATGCAAAGAGGTTACAAAGTTAAAAATGCTGTATGTATACCACAGCAACCAATATTATACGGTAAATACTCCTTGGAGTAAGGCAGAATGCATGTCTCTTCTAGAAAACTGACATCGTATGGTTTTTATAAAGTTTAATAGTCTGTATGATTGTCGTGTGCTACAAGACAGTGAGAACAATGTCTGGGAACGATGAACACTAGCTTTTCTTGGGATAAATATTCTCATTCTTGAATTAGTGCTATCCGAAGTTTCGGAATAGACCTAGGAGGTATATGATGTGCTGGATCCCGTCAGCTGAGCATGTCCCATACATGCTCACCGGGTTTAATAGGGGGAGAAAGTCGGTCATTCCAAGGAGTGATATCTTCTTCTTCAAGGCATTAGTCTAATATTTGCTGCACGGTGAGGAAGGGTATTGTCATCCATAAAGACAAAATATGCTCCCATTGTACCTCTGAACAGACGAATATATTTTTGCAGAATGATATCCTGATAAATCTGACCTGTCATGGTTCCGTGTTGGACATAGAGATCTGTTCGAGAATGCCATTAATGCCACCCCAAACCAGCAGTCAGCGCCCCTTAACAGTGGTTATTCAGTGGCATTTTCTTGATTGCAACGGGTCCCTGGTGCTCTTCATTTGAATATACGGCGTGAGTCATATTACAGGGAAAACCTGTATTCTTCAGTAAACAACACACAGATTCACTGTTCTGGTGTCCAATTAACATGTTCTCTACACCAGACTAACCAGCCTCGTCAGTGAGCTGCCGTAAGGGAACACCTCTGACAGATCTGTGCGCCATAGAGAACACACACTCCCAACCGTCTGTACATGGCTTGTCTCGAAACTGTGGCAATAGTGAATGCTGACAGCTGCAGGGAGACGTATGCTGTGGAAGTTTTGATGTTTCTTTCGATAGTACCAAATACGGGTCGTCCTGCAGAGTTTTAACCCGGGGACATGTATTGAAGTGTCTTCTCACGTTTCCATCTTCTTGGAACCCCCATAGCCTAGATGTGACACTTTATGCTATGCCCAGTTCCTGAGATACTTCCATCTGCATTCGGCCATATTCTACCAACCGACTATTTGGCCACATAAAAAATCGTCCATGTGGGCCTTCTGAGTCATAGCTACTCGTCTATGTTAATCTCAGGTCAACGCTGGTTTTGAACTACACTATCACAGCAACGAACACTCACCTACTGCTCTATTCTTTACGAGGCACTTTCTGCGCTTATTTCAGATTGAAATGTAAGCATGTTATTCCAATAGATACGTGCAATTCTATTTCAACCGAAATTTTTGCTCTAGAGTGGGTTTTTTTTTGGTTTTTCTCCAATATCCTTAATTTATGGACATGAGTGTAAAATGACATTTGCTGCGTGTATTTTCGAACACATTACACTGAAAACGCAACAGTGTTGCTTCAAAATGGGACATAAGCACAGTTACACTAAAGTACACTAACCTGAAAAAATGAAGCAGCTTTACTACATTACACTGAACACGAAAACACATAATATTGAAATGTATAACAAAACAGATAACAAATATATGTGTTATTTAAGTGTTGTTTTTGATAAGTACTAATAGCTTTCAAGGTATAATAAAAAAATTATGTAACAAGTATCACATTAAATAATCTCATAATGTGTTTCGCGTCATTTATATAATGCACAGTAGAAAACAAAATTAACGATCTACAACTGCATATTAAAAGATGAAATGTTGAAAGAAATCAATCCATTCCAGATACAAAATTTACCGATATATTAGCAGAGAAAAGCAAATTATGAGTTTATTGATCTGTGGGAAGTGTCAGTTCACAGAAATAACTGTTTAGCTAATGAGGCATACTCAATTGTCATCCAAGTAATCTCACTAAATCTGATTAGATATTAACAGAATCAATCGCGTGACTATGACGTCACATGACAAATTTAATTGTTCATGGCATTTAACATTGAACTGCACATTATCGACGCCAAGTTGTCACGTCACTTCCTTCTTTTTTTCCTTGCAAAGGATTTCAAAATTAAAATGGTTCGTGTACTTCGCAAAAATAAATACTAAGTACATACTACTAACTACATACTACTTTTTAAATACTAAGCGTTCAATTAGTTTTTTATCTTCATATTCAGAGTAAAGAAATGAAAAGTGCTCGTCATTTTGAATCTATAATTGAAAAAAAAATTAGCTCATTTGATCATTCAATAAAATAAATACTCACCTAATATAAGGAAGGAAAATCCGTAATTTATCCTTAACTATCGTAAATATATATGGCAAAGTAACTCCTAAAAATATACTTAAAGCCATTAGCAAAGGCATGAGCTTCGCTCTCTCTATCACAAGGCTTGCCATCTTAGGAACATTCAACGAATTACCTAAAAAAATATAACAATACATGCTACTTGAAGGAGAAATTATGTCTAAATGATAACATAGTTAAAATTCTTTGATGATGTATCGTGATAACGTTTTAATGCAATTAGTTTTGATATAATTAGGAGGAAAGAGAATCATAAAGTAAATGAAAATCAAGCTCCAGTTGATTGATTAAAGCACCCTTTCAATACTACACACGAGCGATTTTAGAACGCGTTTCGCAATTCCGAACCGAAAAAAATCGCGAGAATGTCGCCTGTTCTGACACCCCACTCTCTAAGCTTCCACGTCAAACCAGAATGAGGACGTTTGATCTTCAATGGCAGACTTGATATATATTACGCTCGCATACATGGCGGATATTAATTATGTTCGGCGAATTCGAGCCTCGGACAGTGGCGTAGCTAAACGGAAGCGGAGGGGGCGGCACTTCGAAAGGAGCAGCAAAATCTGACATACAGGAAAACAATTTTACAACCAAGAAGGGCAGAGGCACTAGCTCAACCATTGTGTTCATAAAATAAATAATGCAATTAATTCGTAATTTTCGCCTTTTTCTTTAAATTACCTATATGTGAAGGAAAAACTGATGCTGGACCTGTGATTTCACAACCTCTATGGAGAGAATGGGGCTTCAAACAACGAATTACGTTACTGATAAAACAAGAAAAAAAAACTCCTGGATTTTTTTTTTAGGTTTATATGCCCTATGTAAACATATAAAGGAAGGGCGGCATGTTGTAACTCCGCCCCGGGCGGCAAAATTTACAGTTACGCCACTGGTCTCAGACCTGTGATTCAGCAATCCCAAGCCTAGTCTCCAAGTACCATTGAGCAACTATGGCCTTATGAAGTGAATGAAATATTTCACCAATGCTAAAAGGGTTTTAATTATTAAGAATTCTGTGAATTGATTCCTACATATATTTCGGTGATGATTCATGATCGTTAAAATGAGTGATCCAGTATGAGATATCAGGGTGCTGGCTTTATCATCAGACTATGATCTGAATCCTTAAAAAGAGCTTCTTTACTTTCCTTCCAACCTCGGATCTGCGATCTTCAAGCCGAATCTCTATCACCAGGTCACAATAACCTTATGAAGTAATTAAATCATTTTACCAATGCTATATTGCATTTAAATTATTAAGAATGGTATAAACTGATTCTCACATGTATAGATCTGGGATCGTTAAAATTGACTGATCAAATATGAAACATCAAGACTCTAGCTTAAATTATCCGGATTTTTACATAGATCTTCCTTATTTTCTTTGTACATTTCTGGAACTTCAAATTGCATTACGTACTGCCAATTAATTACAGATGGAATTTCGATAAGAGCATTGAAGGAAAATTGAACAATAACAGGAAATTCAGAGGAATCTGAGTGAGAAATAGTGATTGGATACAGGTAAGATTGAAAAAAAAAGTGAGTTTTAACAAGTGACGGAAAAGTCAAGCAAAATTCAGCACAAGGCAATTTGTAATAAAGTTAAGGAACTGCGCAATGAAAAAAAAATCAGCTGCTAAAGATAGAGAATGCTGAAAGAAGTTCTGTTAACGCAACTAACGCAGAGAAAAATAACTTTGAGATATTTTAGTAAATATTTTAATCACTTTTCTTATCCGGACTCAATCCTATAATAAAAAACACTTCTACTCTAACTAGACTCGCAATATTTCTAGAGCCTCAACTTCGGTACTTTTCCCTTTTCGGTATTATAAAAACTCTCCGCGTCTGCGTAATTTCCTCTTTCGTAATCATGTAACGCACTGAGTAAGTCACGCCGTTTTAGGCGTAATTCTTCATTCCTGGCCAGGGCTTTATTATTTCAATAATCTTTTACAAATCTTAATCGTAGAGTACTCTATAACTAATTTGATTATGCCTTACTTCTGGAATAAACAGTTTTGGCCTTAAACGACTGCATCTTTTTTGAATTTGGATAAACACAACTCAATGGAAATGTTGTTTCATATATATATATATATATTATAGAGAGTATATAAAGATTACATAAATTCTTCATCCGTAATTCGTAAAATTTGTAAAATAATTATTAAACACTAAAGAAGCTATTCTTTACTCTCTATAAGTACATCAGAAAGAGAGAAAAATCTGTTAGATAAAAGTATCACATTTTAAGTGAAGGAGTTAATATTTCTAGAATGAATTAATATGAAACGTCAATCATTCAGAGAACTCAAAATCACCCCTAAATTGGAAGATATTTCTAATGTTAACTTTCCTTTAGCTAAAATTTCAGAAGAAACGATAATTCAAATGATTAGAATACTATTATAAATCACAAATATTCTATATCTTTAAAGGTATTAAAAATTTCTCCACTACTTTCACCATGAAAAATTTTGCATTTTTACTTTCTCGTATACGAAGAGAAAGTATTTTAATTATCGAAAAATCCGTCCTCGAAATTTTGATGTCGAAGACGAATTAGAATTCCCCAAGATCGGAAACACCATTTTGGGTATTATACTCAAAATCACAAGGAACTAGACAAATGAATTTGGCAGGTGGTATTTATACTAAAAATGTAGGCTTCTATCAAATGTTGGACGAAATCCGACTACGGGAAGTCTATCTGTATGTTAGTCCGTGCGCAAGTGAACATTATAGCTGAAAAACGCAAAGAAGAATGAAATCTAACATGTGGTTTTAGCTTCAAAATTGTAGGTATGTTTAAAACTTTGGAACAAATCCGTCAATTGACCGTCCTTTGATCTGTATATTAACGTGTATATGAACGCGATAACTCAAAAACGAAACGACTTAGATAAATGAAACTTGATATGTGGTCTTGTCTTCAAAATTGTAGAAGTGCGTCAAGTTTTGGACTAAATTGGTCGAAAATAAGTCCGAACTGCATACTCGTTTTTCTTTATTATATCACGAAGCCAAGAGAAAGTCGAGGGGAGAACACTCACACCAGCTGTAAAACAAACCATTAACATATATTTTGGTGAATTAAATGGCTACATAATACTTAACAGTTGTATATATTCTATTGTCATATCATTTCCATTATGCTTTTCTCCTTCTAAACTAGTTCTAGAGTTTGGTTGTCTACACTACCAAGTCAACTATTGTTAGACACTTTCCTTCTCGTTCGAGAAATTACCAACTACTTCATAATATTCTTTATTTTTATTACTTGTTAGACAGTAATTTCATAATATTATTTTTAAAAATAACTAGTTAGAAAGTTACTACAGAAAATTCATTGTAATTAGCCTTATGATTCAATATTACAATAGTGTTGGCTAGATAACAGAGACCTTCCGAAACTTTATAATCACAAAATTCCCATTGTTCTAGCACAAATCTACAAAAAAATTCATTCCGGTTGTCTTTAAAGAGATCTACCGCCTAATAATAGCTGCACAAAACAACAATTGAAAATAAAAGTTTTTAACCGACTAAATCTACTGAGAGGGCTTTGTATATTGAATGCTACAACTAAATGTAACGTATTCAACTGTAAAATTGTAAAACTATTTTAAAATTTAATAGCTTAAATTTAATCAGCATTTAGCACTTCTAATTTGAAAAGATTGATTAAACACTAAATAAACATTGATTAAAGCATTGATGTTCAGGAAAGTTTTTGCAAACATTTAAGAATCAAATTAGAATTAATGCAACTTTTTCCTCCTTTCATAGATTGCTTAGTAAAACACAGAATTAAATTAAACAAGTAGGAGTGTTCTCCCTTCAACTTTCTCGTATTCTTACATAATATGGCGCTTTTCGTGTGTCGTAGTATAGTGAAGAAAAGCGAATATGTATTAAGACATCTTCCTTTTCACTAATTTGGCCCAAAATTCGATACAGATACCGAATTACATTTATTTCAGCAGCTGCGATTTTAAGTTCCTGCGTTCACATGCACAGGACAAGACACACCAACAGATAGTCACACCGTTGACGGAAATAATCAACAATTTGATACGCATCTACAATTCTAATGACAAAACCGTAAGTTAAATTTCATCCATATAGAGGAAACTAGGGATACTTGACCCTACTTTTACCTTTTCTTATATTTATCGAATATTTTAATTTTTATAATAATAAAGGGATTTGTTTTTAAGAATGAGATATATACTTTTTCTAAATTGATATCTCATTTAATCATAAAATAAATATATTTCATGAAATCGCGTAGGGTCAAGTATCCCTAACCTTAGGGATACTTGACAATGCATGCAAAACGTAGGGGAAAGTCGGGTAAGACAACGAAGAGTCTAAGATGACGAATTGGATTTTTCTCGAAAATTACTCTAGATGGCAGCACCGATTCTGCATCATCAGAGACCTCTAACGACCAGCTACCAGTGTCACACCAAAATATTTCACCCCGTTATTAGTGTGATTCACAGTACGCTATAATGTGTTTTTTAGTTGTTTCTATGCAATTTTTAGTTCTTGCTTGGTAAGAGATAGCGTTCACGGAGTAAATATTTTTGAGTTTGGCATGCGATATTCGCAAAGAGCTCATCAAAACGCGTTCAATGATGTATTATTTTAATTTTTCTGATGAGCTGATATTCTTCAATGTTTTTTTCAAATAAAAAGGCGAAATCGGGTAAGATGACGAACCCCTCTACGCTGATTCAGGAGCTCGTCGTGCTATCTGAATGCCGCCTGCCCTTCCTGCAACTCACTAGCACTCCAGGGAAAAATGAGAATCTCATTAAAAAGGAGATAGAGGAAAAAGAAAATAAACGAAAACTTTGACAGTTGAACACGGCTGAAGTTAATAAGACTAAACGCAACAAACCTTCTAAAAATTTCTACAAAAAAGAAGAAAGTAGCTAAGTAACACCTCAATGTTCTGAGTCTGAAGACTCAATTCATTCATTTGAATTTCCTTACGTTGAAGCTAATGACAATCTGGACCCAGAGGTCCTCAATAATAAAGAATGCATTATTTGCAGTGAGTACGGAAACACGGAATTGGGATTACAATGTTTTATGTACAAGCTCTGGCCCCATTTCACCTGTACTGGCTAAGACAAAATCCAAGCCTATGGCGATGCGATTTTTGTAATTGATTTCATTTCTTAAGGTTTGAATCTCAATTAATATATTAATTGATATTAATATATTAATTAATATAAAATATCAGGGTCCGAATTTTTCGATTAAGCGTTTGCAACAGCATCGATTCACTTTCAGGTTTATGCAAATTAGGTATTCGTCATCTCACCCGCACAGTTGGGTATGATGACAAAATTGACTTTTTTTTCTAAAATGGAATTTTGGGGTCTCAAATTTGAATATAAATTTTTTTAAAATAAAGAGTTGAAGAAGATTTTGGCGAAAAAATAATCCTCCAGCAACGAATATTGAGGTCAGGAAAAATCCCCAAAGCTTAAGGTCGCCATCTTACCCGACTTTCCCCTACTTAAATTCTTTTGATAATTTGTTTGTACGTGAAATTCAGATAAAACGCCTTTATTATCAAATAATATTAAAAATTAAATAATATGGTTACTATAAAGCGCAGCTGTTATTAATATAATCTAGTTAATAAATTAAATTCGTTAAGTCATTGCATTACAGCTTGTTATTAAATTAGTTTAAATTTAATAAACAATTAAAATATTGATTTAATTCAGTGAAAAAATTATAGCAATAGAACTGGAAACCTAGGAACGTCATTAGCGCGTTGAAGAATTGACGGTTTTGAAAAATTAAAAACAGAATAGCATCAAAACGCAAAAAAAAATCTAAAAAATATTGTAGAAAAGATGAAATTGAGAAGCTTATTAAACTTACTCGGTTCTTCTAATATTTTTAAAAAATAAAAGCAAAAGAATAAAAATATATTTTAGGAGAAAATTCGTATCAAGAAAGACAAGCTCAACAGAAATGGCGAACGTTAAATAAAACCAAACGATGACAAATAGTTCGAGCAAAAGATTTTTATTAAAATAATAAATAAATCTTTCTTTCTCAGGCCAGGAAAAAATAGATTAATTAAATTTCAATTTTTTTTAAAATTCTTACTAAAATAATTATTTGCATTATTTGAAATTATCATATTAAAAAGAAATTTTATTCATTAAATAATTACTAACAAACAATTTTTAATTAATTATTCTCTATATTTCAGTTGCCATATTGCCGATAAACTCCACGAGCCACAAAACTGATCCCACCCACTAAATGTGTTTCGGTCGGTTGCGACATCGAAGCTGCAATAGCTTTTGATAGGGTCAATTATCCCTAACTTGACTTTTTCTAAATAACTTAAAAATTAAGCCACTTAGAATTAAGATACCGCATAACCATATATCAAATTAAATCTAGAAATATGCTTAAAACTCAGAAATAATTTAATTCATCATATCTTCAATCGTAAGCTTCTAATCCAGTGAGGAATGAAAAAGTGAAAATTTCTTTTTGGACCCCAAAAACATATTTACATACACACCATTACGATACTTTTCAGATTGGAATGAAAATCCCCTACAATATACCACATGACCAGTGGTCAAATAAAAATGGCACACACAAATTACCAATAATTTTACAATCTGAGAAAATCGCGTAGGGTCAAGTATCCCTAGTTTCCCCTAACTTGTTGCGTTTTTTACTTATCGTTGTTCGCATATACAGAGACGGGCAGACAGTCAGACTTCCCGTAGATAGTTTGCGTTCAAAATTTAATAGAAATATACATTTTGCTGCAAAGACCACGCACCAGATTTCATCCGTTTAGTTCGTTGCGCTTTTTTTCACAGACAGACGGCGTCATACCAAAACTCCTTTCTTCGGACTCAGGGATAATTTTGATGTGAAGATACATCAACATCTCGAGGTCAAATTTTCGGAAGATTACAGTACTTTCCCTTTGTATACCGTACACAAGAAAAGTAAAAATGTAATAATTGTCCTAACAGCAGCATCTTCTGATTTAAAAACATTTATACAACTAAATCTAGTATCAGGAATCACTAAAGATCGATTGCGATCAGACACGAATGAATAAATGCAATAGAAATTAACTTTTTTTTTTTATCAAGAACCTGAAAGAGAACGTTTGGAAAGCAATCATCTGTTCTAGTTTAGCAACTCTTAGACTCCCAAAAAAATATCTGGATATGCCCAAAGGCGAGGTCCTTTAGAGAGATGGCAGTTGAAGGTCTTTCTTTTATTGTAAAGGAAAGATTCTTTGCCATTTGATATCGTAGGAATTTGACATTTTCCTCCGCAGATCAAACATTACATGAACACAACGAAAGGTGTTTTCCTACATCCGCCTTAGTAAAAGAAAAAAAACCTGAAACATAAAAAAGAATATTTCGTAAAATAACATCCACGAGGTTAAAGGATAATAAATAATTGCCAAATAAAAACATTTCCGACAACAAAACTACATGGGTATTTTTTTGTAGAAGAACAACCTTTTCCGTCTTCAAGGAACTCTAGAGCTATCAAACACTCTATGTTTATGGCACTTCTAAAAATGCATATTACAGTACATAAATCTTTTTTTAGTTATGGCTTTCGATGAAGAAAGTCTTTTTTCTCATCACATAATATTAATGCCATAGTCTTTAACAATAACTTGATCAAGAGACTAAATATTGGTTTAGATTTCACGTAGAATTCTAATTTAAGATCGAAATAAAATATGGAAACATATACTAATCTGTCTATCATTAAACAAAAGATTTTTTTTTATTTTTTACTAATTAGAATCTTAATTTGTTGATATCAGATGATATAAGACGTACGCCCTAATAAGCTAAGGAAATGCCACCAGTACAAGAGTCTAGTATTTGTGTAGAGCAGTGGTACTCAATCTTTTTTTCCCTCCCGTACCCTTAATTAGTCTTTTTATTTTTGATTACCCTCTAATATAACCGGAATTGAATAACTGACTACTACAGACATATCAATAGGACCTGTGCTGATCATGGAAAAAGGAACGAATGATTATTATCAGGTCTCTTATAATGTTTCTAATCTGATACCGCGTGTACGAGTGGACAAAAAGTTTTTCATTCATTCATTATGAACATGAAAAATAAATTATGTATCAAATTTGATACAGTATGCAGTGAAGGGTTAATAATTTTAGGTGCTTAGATTAGATTAAGAGTAAAACGCCTTGAATTAACTTAATATCGCTTGTGAGATTCATTTTTGAGTTTAAATTTTATTCCAATAGTTCCACACCAAAACTACTGACAACAGCATTGAAATAGTTTCGCATTACCTTATAATTAAAATTAATAATTACTCATCGTAATAAACAGTTTTTCAAATGGGAGACAATTTCAATGCGATACTTGAACATGTTTCATAGAACTTCTATAAAATTAGTTTTAATTGAAGACAGGTGTAATCTCATGTTTGCAGATGCTTCAAGTTAATTTTTAGCAAGATAAGATGAGTATGTTCTTTCCAAAAGTTCTCTGTCCGTGAAAGGTATTAAACGTCTTATTGCTCTAACACTGAATTCTTCAGGTACGTCAAATATGTAGGCACAAATCTATTTTTAAACAAGGTTTAACCCTTTCGCGTTCATTGGTTTCGCAGTGAAACCACACATTGAGTACTTTTTTCATTGCGCATGGGCGAAACATAGCGTAATTTTTCTTTCATAACTTAAGAGCCAGATATATAGGCCAACTTATATAAAAATTCCAGTTCAATACCGTTAGAACTCACAAAGATATCGGCATTGCAAGAGCTAAATTGCTTTTGATCTCTAAAAGAAAGAAAATGATGAGGGATCTTGCACAAATTGATATTTTTTAAAATTGAATCTTCGAAAGTAATATTGAATTTTATAAAGGTAGAATATCCTGAATACCCACATATACTTATAAATTAAATACATAATTTAAATTGCATTTCGATGATAACTTATTCGGAGGAAAAATAGCCTGTTACCGTTTATTGGTTTCACTGTGAAACCACAAATTTCTTAAAAATAAAAAAATGCTAATTTTTTTTCCTTTGCATATTTATGATCAGCTACATGTCTAATACTCCTTTTTGAAATAAACTAATTTTCAAAACGAAACATATAGTGAAATTGAAAGGGTTAACGGGAACATTTATTAGGCTTCAGAGATTTTGGGTCTTAAGCCGGCCATTCACTTGAAGTATAGCCATACAAGTACGCCCTTCACTTATATTTAAAAGGACGCTAACTCTGAACGAAGATAGCGGGAACGATCTTCTGTCCCTCTCTACAGCTGCTTGTCAATCGCTCTTCGATTTTCCCCAGTCAGCAAATTTTAATTTATGCTACCCTCGAAACGAGGCTTCAATCTACGCAAGGCATTGTTCTTTTCGATAGCCTCTTTCAGGGTCCCTCTAATTTTTCGTTCTGATTTCAGTCCAAACGGAATTCCAACTATGGCAAGCCGTTTGGCTCATTTCCATCGATTTTTATCGCTTTTCCCTCCTCGCGTTCCAAAATATATAGTTTGTGAAGCGAATGACCGGCTTTAGAGTCGTGCACTCCGTAAAACCAATCATCCCTGGTCAACACTGAATTCTTCGTACTCTTCTTTCACTGCTCTGCTGCTTCGTTCACTACGGTAAAGTAGGCTTCCGGACTTTCACTTTTCACACGAATTTGAGGGAACAAAAATCTATAACTATTTTTTTCGCTTTAATCACATATATTTTGTGCCTTCCGCCATTACCGACATTGCTTTAGCGTATCCCTAGTTGGTCCGCCGCGTATATCCAGGAGTACGCGTACCGCAGTTTCGGAACCTCTAGTATAGAGGAACCTAGCTAATTCAAAGTTGATGAGAGCGCAATAAAAATGATTTATCTAAAAATTTGAATGAAGAAAATCTGGATCTAAAATGAGTACAGCAAGAGAAAATGGTAATTTTTAAGCTAAAAATGGCAATAAACATTTGATTTTAATATCTAACAGTTTTAATTAAAAATATAAGAATAATAAATAAACAGTAAGTAATTTTAATAATAAAATAATAATACTTAAGATTTAAAGAAATTAATAATTTAAAAAATAATTAAAATTGAACAATAAAATTTTAGAACAAACGGTGCAATTCACAACTAACCGTGTTCAAAGTTTTTTTAAAAAATGGAAAATAATTTATTGCTTTTTTTATTGAATATTTTGAACGTAGTTAAGTCCTAAAGCGAATGAAAGGCCATAAAAAAATTATTCAATTATGATCACTAAGGACATAAGAGACGGATGTATTTAATTAATGATAACAATTCAGAAATGAAACAACGTATAGAAAATTTTAGTTCTGATTTCGAATTAACCACAATAAATTCGAATTTCAGACGATATTTTAGCTTTATGTTAATAGGAAATTCAAAGAACCAGAGAAAAATTCGGATTGCCGACGAATTCTAACTAAAAACGTTCGAATTAGCCAACCTCCATTGTACAAACATAATCTTTAGCATAAATCGTTGAACATGTGCTTTTTTGTATTATTTCAATTACTAACTAATTTTGAGTTGTTGAATGATTCCACCCAAATGCCGCTCCGTAAGATATTTTCAAGGAAACTATAGCAGTAACCGATGATATCACATTTCACAAATCTTTTTAGTTGACGAGCAACAAGTTGACTGCCGACTGACTAAACTTGCTTATTCCTGGTTTAACTGCATTATCACAAAGAGGCTTCATTATTAAAGAATTATACTATCCGATACTCCTCTCTTTGTCAAATAATTTCTAGAAAGTGCTCGATTAATCCTCTTTAGATCGGCAGAAGAGAGTAATTTTGTTGAAGGCCGGAAAAAATTATATTAAAAAATATTTGAATTTGATTTTGCTTCTAAAATACTCTTCATCACACTCTTCACATTTGGCTTAATGCCTCTGCTATACCCTATAGTTTTAACTAAGATGAATTTGGACTGGGAACGGGTATTGTTAGCAGGCGGACAAATCTTACTAATTTGAAAACTGGATCGAATAAAAAATTAAAATCAAACGTTTTTAAACCTATAAAAATATTCTATTTAATTCAAGACTATTACAAGATTATTCTCCCGCTTGTGTAATGTGAAAGTTTGGAGAGTGGATGCCAGCTAAGATATAATCTAATTAAACTAGAAAATATTTAATTTAATTAAGCTAGAAAGTAAACTAAACCATACGATTAATATTATAAGTAGAGCTATAAACATATTTTTAGCCGCATTCTGTTGTTCCAGTTGACGATGATGATAATTTTCTTATTTCACTATAGATTTTATTTTTTTTTCTCGTCTTTCACAACTTTTACTAAGGATTATTCGAAAAAAAATTTAATTTCTTTAAAGCCAAGTCGAGCTTCAAAAATAAAGCCGTTTGCCATTGGAATCTTTAAATAACCGAAAGCGGAATTCGAAAATGTTTTAGGTTTTTATAAATATTTTTTGTTCTGTATTCGACTCTAATGTATGTTTCATATTTCCCTGAAAACAATAAAAGCGTGAATTGTATCACGGACATTCAACAGCGTCTCAAAGAAATTTATCTAATAGCATGCGTGTTGAATCATATACCTCTTCGGATTCTATTTGTTTGAAATTGATTGCTTTGAACAAAGAGAGATTTTTCCCCGGAATGAAAACAATCAGACAAATAAAAATTTCTGATTTCCTATGACATTGCATTTAAAGAGATTATAAGTGATTTTTTAATATCTCCAATCCCTATCTGCACTGAAATATGGGGAAATTCCAGCGCATGTGTATTCTCATTTCTTTTTAAATTATGCTCTTTTCTACCAAGTATTACATATTGATATGTTCAGATACATCCTAACATGCATGGTTTTATTTTATTTGTTCTGTTTGGTTGATCTTCATCTGCATAGCTCACGTTTCATTTGAAATTACTTTTTAAAGTAAGAAATCGTGATTATTAGTTTGAAATAACAATCATGTTTGCTTGTTGGTTGGTTGGTACCAGATTTTTATAGCACATCAGCCTAGTCACCCTATGTTGCGCCAAAAAATTTTTTAAAAAACTATGATAGTAAAATGACACCAGTGGAAATCATATAATCTAGAAGCTTTTTCAAGAATCTAGCTTATGTACACGACGACCCATCGGGGGGCACCTCGAGTTCACGGATGAGAGGCTGCCATATAGGTAAGTAAGCTGACTTTCGCCTACCCGATGGTAGAATAATGGTGGTGTGACTCTTTGGGCCCATCTCCGAAGACAGGGGTTGTTCAATGAGCTGCTCGTAATGGGGGCTATAATGCAGGAACCTCAGTGCCTGAGTATTCTGTCGCGGCGGCCGGTCTTTCATGTGTTACCCGGATGCTACGGCAGGGCGAGGCGATGTTCCTTGTGGCTTATGTACACGACGTTGCTTGGGGTCATAGTTTTTCATTGGCCCATCCATTTCTTTTTTACAAAAATCGTCAAGAACCATCCCCCTCCATAAAGCTCCTTCTTGCTGAATTTAACCTTTCAAATCCAGCCTGTTTATTATCCTACCGCTGTATATATTGAATGAAAACGTGAAGAGTTTGAAGGTAAAAAATGTATTTTAAACTCAAACACAGCCTGAAGTCGTTGATTATTTGTTTCCTCTGCTAGCAACAGCTTTGTTTTCTTCGCTTTCCGTCAAGATTTGCCGGATGGAATTCCGTTACCCACAGTAGTTTTGCTCAGGAAGTAAATAGTAAATGTTCCAAGCTCAGTTAAAATCAGTCCTGTGGTTAAGGGGACGTGAAACATACATACAAACAATGACTCTCATTTATATTAAGATTCTGAGGGTTTGTCATATGAATAGATTTATCAGAATAAAAGGAAGGCAGCATGTTGTAAAAGCAATCGAAGTCATTAGTATGTGAGCTTTTCCTCTTGTAATGAACGAAATGAAGGAAATTTTACGCATCGAAAGGTGGAGCCGTCTGAAAGAATGACAGCTACTCAGCATTCATACGCAATACGTATCAAATAATAAACATGAAATTTCATCTCTCCTTTTAAATTTATTTTTTATATATATAAATCTAGTCATAAAATAGGAAGTGTTTATGCAACATACATTTCTCACCAAACCAAATTAGGACAATTTATTAAGGGCGTGCTGACAGTGGAGTAGCTAAAGGGGCGGCAAAATTAGGCATGCAGGAAAACAATTTTATAACGAAAACGAGCAGTGGCCCTAGCTCAATCATTATATACATAAACAGTAACGCATTTAATTCGTATTTTATGCCTTTTGTCAGTAAATTGCCGATATCTGAAAAAAAAGACTGGTGGTTCACGGACGATTTCGCAACTTATCTGCAGAAATCGTGGACATCACGCGACGAATAATGTTACTAAATGTTTTTTCCTGGATTTTTTTAGGATTATGTTCCCTATGTATGTATGTGTAACGGAAAGACAGCATGTTACAAGTTTTCCCGGGCGGCAAAAGCTGCAGCTAGCCACTGCATGCTGATTACTCCAAATGTCTCTCAAAGTTATTATTTTAATGTACGTTTAAACATAAATGTTGCGTAAGGACAAAGTAGTGTTCGCTAAACATAAACTATAAAGTTACGAAGTATTCAAGAAGGCATGGAAAAATATTCAGCAAATATCAGAAAATATAAGATGTGCTATGAAATAAAAAATTTAAGATTCAAGAAGACATGGGAAAATATGCCGATGCCTGTGTGCAGTGGGTTGAGGGAGTTTTTGAACTCGAAGGTTCTTCACCTCCGAACTTTGCTATTGTTGGGAGAAAGTCGCATTGCAAATTCATTTACTTAATAAACTTGAAAGTGTCATATTAATCTAATTAAATATAAGAAATTTAGTAACTCTTAATTAAAATTCAACAAAAAAGAAAAATCAAAATCAAAATAGGGGAAGAAGGAGAGAAGTTTAAATGAATGTGGATTGTTCTTCATACATTGCGTTATGGAAAAATATATCAGCAAATATTACAAAATCTAAGATAGTTGCTCTCTCCTCACCTATCGCTACTTTAATTGAGAACTTCGTACATTTGCGAGAAGTTTTTATATGTAATATTATGCTTTAGTGATAATGCATATGCATAATTTAAGACAAACAGAGGGAACTAATGTTTTAACGTTATCATGTCATTCATCATCCATTGTTTGGTCTCACAAAAGTAAATGCAATAATTCAGATGAGAACAAATAAAACTTTCGTGCCTAAAATATTTTACTATCATCATTTAATACGGAAAAAATATTTTTGCAATAAATGCAAATTAACTACATTGGAAATGAAACCTTACCACAAGTGCCTCACAAAATCAATGAAACAATAACTTAAAAAGGACGAGAATCTTTTATTAAAAACGATTTAAATGTTTTGCAAAATAATGCAGAAATCAAGAAATCTTCTATTATTTATTTATTTCACTGATTAAAAAGCTTTAAAACGATCGGGTTTGAAGCGATTTCGTTAAAACTGCAAAGGATAAAAACATTCATATCGGCTCACATAATAGGGAGTTTTGAGGAAATTTTGCTTAGGAATGCATAAAAAATAATCAACTGTGTTTTAAGGAAAAACTAGAACAATCAGCGCTGTTAAGTAATTTTTCAGCATTTTTGATCGTACTCGAAATGAATTTTCATGAACAAGAAGACACTTAACCTGTTAAACCAACTGTAAATAATTTCGATCGTACTCTTTCTAAAAGTATATTTTTATCAGGAGCTCAAAAGACAACTGTTTCTATTGCTATAAATTGTTTCCCATTGGCAATGAGAAAACAATGCTTTTGTGTTTGAAAGTAATACAGCAAAAAAAGTATCGAAAGTCTAAAATATTCATAATTCTTTTTAAAGGTTAAAATGCAAATCATTAAAAAATAAAAGCTAAAAAAATCTTTTAGCTTTAAAGCATATAAAAATATTTTCATTAAAAAAAATTCTTTTAAAATGACAGTTTTTTAATCATCTTATATAACTGAGAAAAGCAATAATATTTTCTAAACAATTTAATAAAAAAGAATATTTGGTTTGTTTGGTTGTTTGTTTGTTTTGGCACAAGAGCCATCTGTGACTAAACTGTGCCAAAAAGCCGTTTCAAAGAAACTTCCAATTAACTTATAAGAAATTTCCTATAGACTCCAAAGGCTCTTCTATTTTTGAAAAAGAGAAATGCTTAGTCAGAAACAATATTTCATACTTATACTTTCTCGTATACGAAGAGAGAGTATTGTAATCGTCAAAAAAAATGCAACCACAAGATTTTCATAAATCTCCACGTTTAGTTGGATGATTTTGAATAAGTATTTTGTATAAAGAGAATGCTCCTATCATGAAATGTTTTTAAAATTTTTGAGTTAAACAAAGCATAGCGAAATTATTTTTTCGAACTTCACGGCCACAAAAAATTAACAACCAGCTAGAAGTTTTATATTCACCATTTAAAAACTTATTTTATCATGTTTTAAATCTTTATTAAACATCACTTGTATTACTGTACTTTTTACTTTGATTAATTTATTTAAATATACACCGTATAACTTTTATAATATTACATTTCGCTCTGAATGCAAATTAGCTTAATAAAATGTTTTGAAGTAAAATTCCATTTTCTTCTTAGAAAGAAAGTTAAGAAAAAAGAAATTACTTCATACCGCCCACCAGTGGTCAAGTGGGTTCGGGCAAGGCATGAAATAGCTCTTGAATTTGAATCAGAAGAAGATGGTCGTGTGTTCTATACTGGCTGTTCTTTTAACCTGTTGTTGTTTTTTAATTGGAAAACTGGTAGACCGACGAGCGCTTTAGAATCGAATTGCTGCCTGCGCTTAGGCTAGCAGTTGGAGGTTCTGCTTCTAGCGGAAAACAAATGTGGGCCAGCTTCCCCAAAATTCCTCCAGGAAGGCAACCTACCTATGTAGAAGCTAAGTCAGACTTCCACCTCAGGTACTACTTAGACGCTCCGGGTCGCTTTGACTAACAGAGGCTGTTACACTTACCCTTTATCATGAGTTGGCTTTATATAGGGTGATTCTACGGTCGTGGGACAAATTTCGAGGGGTGGTCAGGCATACGATAAGCATCCAAAATCATATTGGAACATGGGTGAGCAAACGCCATCTGGAGGCAGCAGATGGAATTTAAAATAATACAACGCTGGCCACAATTTTGAAATATGCACATTTTTTAAAAATATCTCCTCGAACTTCGACCATATAAAGAACAGGTTTTAACTCAAAATTTGCATTGAAGATTCGGCATTTAGGGGCCGACCAGAAATTGAATAAGTCGAAAAGGGATTTTGGCTCACCCCGCTTCACAGAAAAGTGATAACGGTTTTCAACTCTCATCAATTCTTTTGTGTAATGTGCGCAATATTTAAGTGCATTTTCGTAAAAATGGCATGAATATTTGGGAAGATATAAAGGTTTCTTTAAAAAAATCTCAAATTTTTCCGAATGTTTTTTGCTTATAACTTGCAGAGTTTTGAACCAAATTATATGAAACTTAGAGAATACGTGGCAATGTGTCAGAGAAGCATTGTATTGAAATGTGATCTAAATACTTTGAATATTAGAGAAGATATCAACCATTTGTAGTAAATATTTTCTTACTGCGCATGCGCGAGAGGTAGCGTTATTTTTCTTTCCACAACTTCAGAGCCAGATACATAGCGCAACTTATATAAAAATTTCAGTTCAATACCATTAAGAATCAGGAAGATATCGGCATTTTGGCCAGCGCTGTTTTATTTTAAATGCTATCTACTACCTCCAGATGGCGTTAGCGCACTCATGTTCCTATGTGATTTTGGATGCTTATCGTATGCCTGATCACTCCTCGAAGTTTGTCCCACGACCGTAGAATCACCCTGTATATTCTTAGCTCATGGACTAAGCTAGTTATGCTAGACCAAGCGGGAATTGTCAATATCAATTATTTTAAACCTCGGAGGTTGAATCTGCTACGATCATCATGGTTCAGTTTTTAAATATGAAAATTCAGTTAAAACTTTTAATCAATTTTTTTTTAAAAAAATTACAAGTCAAGGTTTCATTTTTTCTTTCAAATTCATAGATACAAAAATCTTGAGCTTGAAAGCAAATTAAATTTATAAGCAATTTTAAAACTCAAAACAAACAGAAAAAAAGAAAATCAGCTTTTAATATATTAAATTTAGGCGTTATGTTTACTTCACGACAACTCAACGTTCGGAAGTCAAACACAGTGGAAGTTGGCTAATTCGAAGCTGTCGGGGTCTCATTAAAAAGTTAGTTTATCCAAAACTTCGAATTAAGAAAAGCTGGGTCTCAAAATGAGTACAGCAAGAGAAAACGACAATTTTTAAAATAAAAATGGCAGTGAAAACATATTTTTAACATGTAACAATTTTAATAAAACTATTAATAAATAAACAGCAAGTAATTTTAATAAATAGGATCATAATAATTATAATTAAAAATTTAAAAACAAGAATTTTGATAAATAAGTCATCTTAATAAACAAAGAGCACGCGGCATTTTGAATACAATAGTTGGGCAATAAAACTTCAAAATAAAATTTCACAGCCAACGTTTTAAGCAGTTACCAAAGTAAGCAAAAAGAAAACAAAGTAAACTTTTTAAATCAACAAAGCTTTTACAAAAAAAGTGAGAAATTTTTATTGATTTTTCGATTGAATACATTGTGCAGTAATAATACCCTAGAATGATTTAAGGACCTTAAAATATTGATTCACAAGTCCTGAGGAAACAAGGTACGGACGAATTTTACAGACGAAAACAATTCAGAAATAAAAACAATTTTTTTTACAATTTTTAGTTTTGACTTCAAATGAACTAAAATAAATTCGAATGTAGATGGCAAGCGTGTTGTGGAGCCGGCACGCACCGGAGCGCCGTCCGGCACTGCTTTTTTTTACGAGAATTTTACTGACGAAAACAATTCAGAAATAAAAACAATTTTTTTGCAATTTTTAGTTTTGACTTCAAATGAACTAAAATAAATTCGAATGTAGATGGCAGGCTTGTTGTGGAGCCGGCACGCACCGGAACGGCGTCCGGCACTGCTTATTTTAACGAGAATTTTACTGACGAAAACAATTCAGAAATAAAAACATTTTTTTTGTTTTGACTTCAAATGAACCAAAATAGATTCGAATGTAGACGGCTGGCGTGTAGTGGAGCTGGCACGCACCGGAACGCAGTTCGGGCACTGCTTATTTTTTACGAGAAATAAATAACAAAAAGTTGTGAAAACGTCCTTAAAACAGCGCGATTTTTGTCACCCAGGTTTAAGCGTTCCGGTACCACTTTTAGAGCTTCACGACGCTGCTTATTTTGCGACTACACCACTGGTAGATGGTATTTTAACATTATGCTAATAGAAAATTTAATGGACCAGATAGAAATTCGAATTGCCGACGAATTCGAATTACAAATGTATTCGAATTAGCCAAGTTCCACTACATTGCGTTTTTGAAAAATATTTCCGAATTTCTAAACATGGCGCAATTTATCAAAAATTCTTAGAATGAAAATAAAAGTGTGTTCTCATCAAAAGTAAAATCTAGAACTCCGGTACTTTAAGCGGAGGAAAGAAATGTAAAATTAATAAACTCAATAATTTGATCCGAGTTGTAATATGAAAACACATGATTACACGCTTTGTGCAGAAGGTCACGTAGTTCCCGATCCGACAACACTTTATTGAAATAATTTCTTTCCTGCTCGGGAAGATAAAACTCGTGATTCGAAAAACCAGAATGAAATTAATGCCATTACGGAAAGATAAAACTTTATTTCAAAACAATCCCTACGAGAGCCGTAACCAAGTGCGACATCAAATGATTATATGTTTTTCGTAAATAGTCACTATTATATCAAAGCGTAGTACGCCAAATTTGCCAAAACATCTTATTGATGCAAAACACTTGTGTAGGTTTGCTACGTCTGCTTTTAAATTGTTGTATGTTGTCAGAAAATACTATATGTCGCTAGTCGTTCCAGCTGTTAAATCAAAATTTTGTATGTTTTGCTGTGTGGGGGTTTTGACATACGATATTTTGATATAACAGCAAAGAAATTGCTTTTGAATCATAGCCTGAAATGTTAGATAATCTCAATTTCAGCTTTCTCGCTACCCCATGAGACCCATAAAAAAAGTTTATAATGAGACGAAGAATTATTTATCTTCTGTTTTTCTACAAAATACCCCTTGCTATATATTTAAGAATGGCGAACTTATTTAAAAAGATATAAAAAAAATTTGTGATAGGTTTTTATATTCAAATTAAGCATTTATTGATTTAGATATGCCAATGATTTAGGATTTTATGTTTTTAGGCTGAGACAAATTTTTTCATGGCATATGTTTTTCACTTTTAAATTTATCTTCTGCGTGCTTCTATCGTATTTAAAACTTTTGACCTCATTTTAAATCGTTGTCTGATGCAGATTTGGATATTGAAATTTTATTTTGAATATTGGATAGAGCATGGGTATATCGAATTATCTCTCAAATTTTAAAAGAGGTTAAATTCTAGTTTCAGAAAAATTAATATCCTCTGCATTCCAGGCGTGAATGCAGAGGAAATGAATTTTTCCGTATTTACGAGAATATATACGAGTTGATTCATGTACGGGCTTCCTGGTTGAATCCTAACCCTAACTCGAAATAAAATATTAATGCATCCTAATCTGAAAAATCAAATTGACGATCCATCTCGTCTTTTATATAAATTATCTTGATGAAGAAGTAAAATTGATGAAAAATGCGGAAAACTGTGGCAAATTATAACTTATATTACAAGAGTGTCAAACTCGCGACACAACGGGTATCTTTGCGGCCCGCTAAACATGACAATATGTAATAAAATTTTTAACAAAAATTTCGTAGTTTAATTTTTAAAAATCCTAACTATACATAATTATGAAAAACGAGCCACATCAAGGTTCGATTACCAGTCGTATTACATCGACGCACCATTTCCCCAACCAATAGCAGCGCACATTTTAGCAGTCGACAACACACAAATAAGTAAATGGAGGTAAACGAGATCTTGTGCTGTTCAGATTTGAAAGCAAAATTCAGTGACGTTGGGAAGCCTAAATTTTAGAAATATTTGCCTGTTTTCATGTTTGGAAATACTTATCGGTCCGAGAAATTACTTTCACTTATCATAGGAAACAAGTCTCTTATCAGATTCATAATTATTGGATCAATTTAGAAATTAATTTCTGCGGACCAGCTAGTAGCAGAGAAGAGATGACAGGAGTTAACAAGAAAACAACAACTTTACAATTGTCCTTGTACTTTCTTATATTGTGTTTTCGAAATAAATCTATGTCACTACAAAAAAAAATTGCGGCCGCATAAGCTTAGACCTGGCCCTTGATAGGATTTATAATATATAGTTAATATATATATAATTAATTCATAAATATCTAACCAACAGAAATCTTTGAAATCTGATTAAAGTTTTTTTTCATAACTGTGATGAAATGCAATCAAAATCAATCTTGGGATTCGTCCGAAATGCATGCATATTTCGAGGTTAAGTCAGGATATTATACAGTGCGAAGTGTAAAGTAGTTTGAATGCGATACAGAATAACAGTTAAGTTTTAAAGGCTATACACATGTATATTTGGAAAATAAAGCTGCAGAAGAAAATATTATTTGGTTGCAATTTAATATGAATCTGATTACATCAATTTAAAGCCTTCCTGCCTGTAAGTTCATTTAACATAATTACCGAATTCACACATTAAGTTTTATCAACGAAATAATAATGAAGTTGATGAAATATTTCCATTTTCCATCTGCTCTACATAACTACTGATTTGATTAATCTTGCCAAAATTGTTAATAATTTTTTATTCAGTACTCTTAACAATTTCGGTTTCAAGTTATGAATAATTAAAGTCATTTTTTTCATCATCATAAGTCATCAAATACTTCTTGTAGTACAAACAGTTGCATTTATGAAAGGAAATATATATATGTCAACTTTTGAATATGTATTCTTATTTTTCAACGTGCATACTTTTCGAAGAAAATCAATGTTTCTAAATGCTGATGCATGTTTATTCAATGAACTGAGCAATAAATTAATAAAACTATGAAAATATATTTTATTCTAAATGCAAGAAACGGGAGGAGCACTGAATTTTTGTATGCCTATTTGCCAAATGCCATATTTTGTATGCCAAATTCCTTTGAACATTTTGCAAACAGATATGTTTTTGCCTACATTCTATTAATGTTTCTGAATGTGCATGTAATGATTTAACTTTTCAACCTTCTCTAATTATTTTTAACGATACTTTGCTTTAATTACTTCTACTTCAACTGTAATAACCGCACTTCTACTTTAACTCCCAGTCACGAGTCTTTTCCGGGGAGTCCCCTTTTTTCAATATACAATCTCTCTGCGCATTGTTAGCTGCCCTTTTTTGCTCTGATTTTAACTAACGCGACGACGTACGGCCGACGCCGTTCGCTGATTGATCATGGACTGGTTGGTTTGGAACTTTTAAATTTGATCGAAGGTGCTAAATTAAACTTATCGCCTTCACATGATAATGATCCTGATATAAAGACGAATTTCACTTAATCATATGTGGATTTATTTTAAAACTGCCTCTAAAAGTAATTAAAAATTGATGCCATTTCATGCATGTCAGTAATCAGTATCCACGATCTCAGTAATAAATTAATAAAACTATTAATTTCTTTTATTCCAAAGGCAAGAAAAGTGAAAGGTCGTGCCTTTTTGTATACCTATGTGCCAAATTAGATTCAACTTTGGGTATTTTGCAATCATGCATGTTTCTGCCTACAACAAATCCGTTTCTTGAAGTTCCGTCTGAAAAGCTAGCGTTGTGCAAAACAGAATGTACTTGACTTTATTATCCACCGCATTAATAATACTGTCATCCTAAACCTTCATTTCTCCTTCTTAACAATACACGACACACGTGTCCCAGTTTCTTACGTAGATGGCACGTGAGACTCATACAAGGTACATAATAAAGCTTAGTATAAATGATCCCCTTAAGGCTTATTATTCACAACGATGAGTGAATCATTAATGATCTAGATTAATAGTCCGCATTCTTCATTTGTATTCTTCTGATTTACTTTTTAGTAAATAACTCATTCTTAAACAGCTGACTAATTAAGGAAAAATTGATATAGAAATGCTGAAGTCGAAAAAAATTATTATTTATATTAAATTATTCACAACAACGAGTGAATCATTAATGATCTAGATGAATAGTTTGCATTCTTCTGATTTACTTTTCAGTAAATCATTTATTCTTAATTTCGCTGACTAATTAAGGAAAAACTGTTATAGAAGTGCTAAAGTTGAAAAAAAAATGTACAGCATTTCACTCACACTTTCAACCTACGCCACTATAAAACAAACTTTTTCAATCAAAGGAATGATTCTGCTTCAAATGAAGTTTGTACGTATTTGGTCGCTGAAATGAAGTTCAATATAATATCTCTTAACCGTCGCACAATTAACCGTCAATAACAAAATAACTCAATAATAATAATCAATAATTTGAAGGTATCAATTTAAATCCGAAATTTAGGCCTATGTGATAAAAGAACATATTAAATGGACAATTAATCTGGAAACATTGTCGTATGTAAATCCTTGTTCTTTGTCCCCCGCAACTTCGGTGATATTCTCGTAAGCAAGGAAGCATTCGAAGTTGTATGTCATCACACTAAAAAATGCGAAACTTAATTGCGTTAATATACAAGGTAATTTAAAAATTTTTAAAAAATAATCTATACGCCTTTTTTTTTTATTGGTTTAATTGGGGCCTGTAGATCGAATAACGTCGAAACGGACTACGCATGCTGCAATTTCTACAGATGGCATCACAAAACATAAGTTCTAGAAACATGTTCAGCTATCCGGAAAAATCTCTTTTCCGACATCGGCGCAGTCACGTTGTTGCCGGTTAGGAGAGACTTTACTTTATTCGTTACAAAACCTATCATTTGAATTACTGAATCAGAGTCTCTCTAGAATATTTATATCTTCCTAAAGTAAATTATTTTCCACTCTTCAACAAATAACACTTATATTCTGAAAAACATTGTTAAATGAAAAATTAGAGAGGATAGTCTTGTTCGAAGTGCTTGTATTACATGCTTCACGAGTGTGACGGTACATCCGTAAAACTCCATGAAATGGATCTGTATAAAATCCTGTAGAAAGTTCACAGTAGATGCATCTTATAAACGACTCTCGGTATAGCGGGTCTATAACAAAAGGTAAACAAAAGCCAATTTATTCGACTACTATTTAAAGAGTAGCAATCAATTTCCTCCAGTAGCCTTCTGCAATAAGGCCACTTTTTCCACTATCAGGAGACAGTCGACAAAATACTCCAAGTCGCATAAGATATTCTAAAATATTATTACGGTATCGTACAATATTGAACAAGATCGTAAAAATAATGTGCAATATTCTTTAGTACTAAGAATTGTATGCAAGAAGCTTTTAAAAAGTGAATTATGTTTTTTTACACAAAATACTTTAAAATTTAGAACAAGATTTTTTAAATTGTGAGTCAAGCACCCAATTAGGGTTCTGTAGAAAAATATTGTGATAGCAAAAAGTTTTACAGCATCATCAACTTTCAAATTTTTTTAATATTTGCACAAAAATTGTTAAGAAAATCATCTTGACAAAAGAATTAAATAGAATTTCTTTTTATTTATCATTAACTAGTGCTTGTTTTCCTTATTTGTTTTCTATCTTTGGGGTCGTGACATACTGCTGAAGTGGGAAATTATTCTTCTGGAAGCAGAATCATTCTTTTGGAGAACGGTCGCCCTGATTTCGTATATTGCTTAATACATCCATTACCATAAGAGCACTGGAAAATTTTTTAATCTAAATTTCCTAATAAATTATAGGAACAAAGCTAAAAATCATATTTGAACTATTATTAAAAACGGAGAAAACTATAAGAAACAGCTAAGTATATAAAATAAAAGTCAAACGAGATAGAAATGTTACATGATATTTTTCAAAATTTAGTTTGCGCATAAAATAGCTGCTCATTTTTCAACTGCTCTGAGTATACTCTCACAAATATTCATCATCAGACTAATAGAATTGAGGAAAATAATCAGCTTTCGAAGAATCTTCATTCTTTTCATGTACGAATTTTGATAGATTGCTTCATTCCTGAAGAAAATAATCTTAAAAAATTATAAACTAGCGTTAGCTGAAACCGAATGTTAACTTCACTTAGATCGAATATTATAAAGCCACAGTGCTATTGTCTATCCAAATATGAATAATTTCTGCAGCAAAAAAAAGAGAGAAAGAAAGAAAATGAAGCTCTTCAACATAAAGAAAAAAAGTATACAGGAAAAAAAATTTGGGAAGCTTTTTAAACTGCTGGAAAGATACTTTTCAAGTTAGGACTAAGGAGAGGAAGGGCAGATGAAAGAGTATCAAGTAACTTCTCGAAAATCATCAATGATCCTTTAAGTAGACACTTGAAAACTGAGAAACTTAAAAAGAGAGAAAGAATTGAATGTCATATCTTCAAGTGAGTATTATAAATGAAATATTCTATTTTACCAAGATAAATAGACTTATAAACTGCAAAAAGTCTTATTTCAGAAGAAAGAAGGATTTTCATGACAATATTCAGAGATTAAATTGACTATGTTAAAAATGAGTATATCGTGAATTTCATGAAGTTTTAAGTTGCACCCTTACATGTGATTTCGAATATAGTAAACATAACACCACCTGACACTCAATGAATAGTTGTATTTCTTTTTTATCGATTATCGCATCAAATTTCAACAGAATAAATGCAACCCACTAAAACTGATATTTTGTATGTAACGTATTTACTTCTTGCATCTGTAACATATAAAATCCTCACACACGCCGGTAAACCGGTTATTGTAATCCAGCAAGCAATTTGAAAGGGTGTCTTAATAACAAACTAGCCCAGAAAGATAAACGCCCTATAAGCTAACAAAAAAAGTCAACTCACCGCTTCGTTGAGGTGAATCCGATGAGTCTACTATGGAATCCTCGTCGTTGCAGCAAAGAGTGGCCGATGATCCTTGAACGTGGCCATTAAGCGAATGGTAGCAGAAGAGTTCCCTCTTGGCAAGCTGTAAAGTTGAAGGTCAGATGACCATGGGACCGGTTTCAAAGATCCCTACTGTTCTAGAGGAAAAATGAAATGAAAAAAATGTAGTGCTCATAGAGCTATCGATAACATTTGAGAGGTTCTTGGCAAATGACGACTGTCATTCATAAATAAGGTAAAATTTGCTTTTATCCAGGGTCGTCTTTAAAAGAGAAAACGTTTCCGCTAGTGAGTTTAATTAAGCTTTTGAGCTCATTTGAAGTAATGTTGTGCAAATATTTTGATGCTTTAAAAGACAGAGTGTGTGTGTACCTGCCGTGAATTTTTATTTCAGTAAATATTGCGTTATTGTTGCAGAACTGGTGAATCTTGCTCAAGATTCGCAAATCTTAAGTATTGAGAAATAGGTTGTTTCTCATAAGAACTTTTAATGCAGAAAAATACAGTTACGGAAACCCAGCGCCGCCCTTTGGATTTTGTGGCCCAAATATGGAATAAGAACCTCAGTAAATAAAAAGAAACTGAATAAATAAAATCTTTAATTTCTATTGCAATAAAGGAACACATATACAACATTTATTCTCTTCTAAATAGTAATACTTATTTTATAATTCATTATTATTATATAAAAGAAAACGAAATCGATATAACTTTAATTTCAGTAATTTTATCTACTTTTATTAATTTATCTACTACTATTCAGCAAATTTATATATTAGTCCTACTAAAATTCAAGACATCGCATACTTTATTTTCAATGGAATTCCAAACAATTAAATATTATATATAGTTTTTCTTGTGACATTGTGGGTCATAAATAGTTTATTATTATTATTTTAAGTTTTGAAAAGCTACGTTCGGACTCAGCAGTGGCTATCGAAATTGTTAGCAAAATTCTTAAGATTATATACTTAATTGGTAGGTGTTATTTTTCGATGAAGGAAAAAATAAGGGCATCAAAGTATGAACCATCCTTACTGTCAGAAAAAATTAGTAATTATAAAGTAAGCGAACAAAAAAATCTTGTAAAAAGATAAAAAATATAAACGGGTTCAGGGTTATTCGCAGCTAGAATATTTCAAATGATAAATATATAAAAAAAATTTCCATTCTGAAATCTGTTGTTATAATGCAGGCAACTACAATTCATTATTATTTCTTCTCTAAGTTTCTTTGTAAGCTTGGGAATACAGGAAATAAATTTGGTTAGATTTCATAATCTTATTACAGTTTCTGATCTATGCATAATGCAGCTGGGTCCGGGCCCTACTAGCCCCCGGTGTCCCGGACATACGGCCGGCTGATCGACCTTATAGATGCTACTGTAGAAGTTTTCAGTGAGAGAATGTATTCATGTGCCTATTTTTACATATAACCAGGATCTTTAAAAAAATTATTTTCAAGAGATTTCCTATCCCAAAACTAAAGATCGAGATTGATTTCTAAATTACGAAAATATATTTTTGTAAAAAAATAAGTTCCATAATATGCTAAAAGTCTTAAATCAATATCCCAAAATATTCCAAAAAGGGCTTCATATTTTCCACATCCACTTGGTAAAGGTAGAAAAACTTTCGGATTTTTCCCAAGGGTAGTTTTAGGATTATTATTATTTTTTTTTGTAAGTTATTAAGATAGCATAAAAACTGTTGACTGTACAGATACAATCATCAATAGATCATACATATAGATCAGTAAAATTATGGAAAACGCCTATCACATCTGAAAAATTGTCCATTAATGATAATCAAAATTGTGTATCATTCTGCATTTCAAATCCGAATTTTACTGCCTTGCCTTTTTAACTCGGTAATTTGGACTAGAATTCAGAATGATTTTCTCGCCTTCTTAGCGCGTCTGTAAAAATAGGTACTAAAGGAATAGCTAAAAATGCAAGGAAACGCTCAAACTTTTAAAATTGAAAAACTGCCCTTGTTGATGATATTTATAGATTTTTACTATAAATGAATCTAAAACAAATATATTTATCAATATTTTAAATAAAACCAGTTACTAATTTCTATCCAGTCTCTGCCACCGACTTAAAAATTAATATTTTGTGTTTCGTACATGTGACAGAAATTTTCAGATGTCCCATCTATACATATCGCGTACAATTAAAATCCTATCGTTGCTACCTTTTATTAATATTTCAATAACGACAGTCACATAATACCTTCGGCATATACTGCTAGTTTTTCAAGCAAAAACATTGTGGTGGCAAAAGGCAAGGTCCTAGCAAAGACAAAAGATGGCCGAGGCAGAGAATTTTTTTTTCGCCGCTTATCATAATTGGCTTTAAAATTAAAAAAAAAAAACGCATTATAATTCTGATATTGACCCTCCCCAAAGCGTCGTCGATACACCCCTTGCTCTTCCTATGCCATTGTATCAAAGATTAAGGACTTCTTGCAAATGTAGTCGAAGTTATTAGTCATTAGACAGAAGATATCCAAAAGAGCTTTCAATTATTTTTTAACAAAGAACTCCTTATCACATCGTAATTAGATCACTCCTTAAGAGTTAAAAAGATTCCAAAACCGAACGAAGAATCCGAACTGGTCTTAATTTTAGTTTTTTTTTTTTTTTTTTAAGTTTTAAAAAAAGATACCAACCACAGAAATCCAGATACCAGAGCATACCCTTCAGATGTGCAAGCCAGTTAAACAAACAACCATATGGTTTATCGTTATTAAGAATAGTTACATTTTTAACAGTGGCTTAGTGCATTAAGGCAAGACAAGTCCTGGCTGAGGAATTTGAATCCGAAAATCGTGGGTTGTATCCAAATTGTGCTCTTAAGCAGCAGTATTCAAAAAAATGATAGATTGATCTATGATTTAGCAGAGATTTGCTCGGGATGGCTGGCTGCGAGAGGTTTTCCTTCAAAACACAAATGTGGGTCAGTTCGTCTTGAAAGTCAGAAGAAATAAAGGTACCGTACCCCCCTTTCTATATATAAAACATAATTTAGACGTCTAACTCTGGCACTACTTTGGCGCTCCAGGGCGCTTTGATCGACAAAAGTAGACACACTTGCACTTTATTGTTACGAAACTGTAAAGTTGTTTCCCTAACATGCTAATCTTATGGCAGAAAAGAGTGTTTTACAGAGGTTTTACTGGAAACTAAGCAAATAAACCGTTAATAATGACCGTTTTGGCGACTTTAGCGTCAAGAAAACGAATGAAGACTCGTTACGACTCCATAGCAACAGACCACCATTTCAAGGAAGGTTATCAAGTCTGGACCTATAACCCGAAGATACGGAGAGGTCTGAGCTCGAAGCAACAACAGAACTGGAAAGGACCTTATACTGTTGTCAAGAAACTGAACGATGATGTCTTCATAATTCAGAGGTCACCCAACGCCAAGCCAAAAGTCATCCACGTTAATCGGCCAGCTCCATACCTGGCCAATGATCATAGTTCTATGAAATGAGACTGCCGGGACGTGCAGTCTTTGAAGAGGGGAGAAGCGTTACGAAACTGTAACGTTGTTTCTCTAACATACTAATCTTATAGCAGGAGAGAAGGTTTTACTGGAGCCAAGCCAATGAACCCCGACCTTGGCGAGAAAATGAAGCTTCTAGAAAATGCAGGAATTGTGGTCCTATCTCTACTGGGAATGGAAATTTAGAGAACCTTCGAGAGATTACTATGTGACGTCACATCCTGTCGGAAAAGGTATAAAAAGCAAGCTACTTAAATCAGGAGTCAATCGTAGTTGGAGTTTTGTCCGCAGTGCAAGCTGGTGGGCTAATATACACTGAGCGCTATTGAAAGTGCTGTGTCTGATTTTTATCAGTGATCTGCTTGTGTTGTTAATTTATACAAATGTTATTTAATTTTGTTACCGGTCCTACGTGTTTTTCTGGAAAATTCGTTGAATAAAGAGCTTTTTTTTTACTATCCTGCTTGTTGAATTACATTCACGTACACCCCAGCGGACGATTTTTCGTAGCATTATCACGAGTCCTTGGCTCGTGGACTTGCTAATATGGTTCGTTGGCTAGCAACGCTAGACAGACTGGAATTGATCAACAACAGTTGCATATAACAAGAGTTCTTTAACTACAGGTCATGATCCCTTTCAAGGTCGAATAGTAGAGTTTCAGTATTCTGGAAACCTCAGTTTAATCCTTATTCTCTAATAAGCTTAAAGTTTATTTCAATAAAATTCATCGACAATAATTAACTAATAATGATTACGCAAATCGTTTTGATTTAATGAGTCCATTTCAAGTTATAACAATATTATCTGAAAGTACATAACAGAGAAATGGATCTCACATTGCTAATATGATCTACTCCATCCGATATCCGTTAAGAATTATTAAATTTTCCGTAGATTCCAAAAAAAAGTTTGAAAAGTGTCCAGCAGTTTCGGATTTCAGACAAAAGTTTGCTATTTATCAGAAGGTAACCAAACATCTCTGCATCAAAAATAATAATCAAGCTTCTTTTCTTCTCTTTAACTTATTATGAATTAATATTTCATATATCTTATTCATTATGTCGTTATGTTATGTCTCTACGGGAACTCGAAGAGAATATTGTGGCCAAAAAGACAAGAAGAAAAAAAATTTAATGAAGATGAATTGCGAATAAAATACATTTTAAAAGATCGTAAATGCCCCAAAAAATTTCTTGCCAGTTGTCGTTCTGATGAGTTTGACCGATAAAGGGCTTTAACTACTTCCTATAAATTGCGTTCTATGTCTCAATGTCTTTTCCATCTCCTGCAAGTGGTGTTTCCGATCAAGTTTTCCTTTGCGAATATGGTTCATATCGATGTTCTCAACCCCCTTCAAAAGTTTGTCTGGGGAGTTTTCAGACACATTATATATTAAATATGAAGGGAAAGAATGTGCTATACTGCAATGAAATTTTCGCATATGATTGAATGATTGCAATTTTGTTTAGCAAAATCTTAGGCTTCTTTTAAAAAACTAAGACGTGTACATCAGTAAGTTGTTTTCTCCCTTTTTTCAAATGCAGTTCTTAAGAGAGCCTATAGAACGAAGTACCCCACCTGTAGCCTAGTAGTTTAAGGTAAAGGCATGACTTAGGAATTTGTATCGGGGGAAGAAGATTATGAATTCTACCCTGGCTGTACTATTAACCAGCATTATCCGAGCACTGGTACGCCCAGTGAGCTTTAGCAACGAATTGTTGCAATAGTCAGATTGGCTATTGAAGCTTTTCTCGGTATTCCTCCAAGGAATACACACATGTGGGCCAGCTCCCCCTGAAAGTCCTCCAGGAAAGCAATCTACCAGAGTACACAGGAGATAAGTCAGACTTTTACCTCAAGTACTATCTAAGTGCTCCGGGTCGCTTTGACTCACAAAAGCTGTCACACTTACCCTTCATCACGAGTCCTTGGCTCATAGGCTAGTTACTCTAGGCCGAGTGGAATAAGTCAGCAGCAGCAATCAAATAAAGTAATGGGTTCAATCTATTTCCCATTATATTGTAGTCCATATCTCAGTTAATTTTGAAACAAATAACTAAATAAAAACAGTTACAAGATTTTAATGATTGTCACATAAGCTATTTCTATTAATATGGCCAATAGCTTTGTTTTTTCAAAACATGTTTCCAAAGCTAAGAAAACTATTTTAACTACCTGCATGAAAATAACGATATTTAGAAACCAGAGTTTTGAACAACAAATTTCTGAAGCATGCATATTTTTGTATAAACTTTATAAAAGCTCTTCCAGGATATTTGCACAAATGTATCACAACTAAACTAAAAACAAAAACATTTTGCTCATCCTTTTGCCTAGTCGACTGTTATCTAGCAGACTTACATAATGAGTATCATTTCTAAACATGCCGACTTCCTAGAAGAAAGGAAATTTAATCCATCCTCAATTTTTTTAATAACGTCTTTTAAAACTCCAATTTGAAATCATTTCCTTGTTCTCGCATCTTGTCGAACTTTCAGAGATTAAAATCTAACGATAGGAGATAAACTACAAAAAAAACCTCTCATTAACATGTGTATATCCGTATGTGTAGCGACTTCTAACATTGAGTTCTGAAGATTTTATCACAATGCAGAGGGTTAGAATGGAAATCTTCGTCGAGAAACTGTTGTTTGTATGATTAAACTGTTTCGTTTGTATCATTATAGTACGGAAAATAATGGCTAAAATGAAACGACAGGAAAATCTGCGCATAAAATTCCTTTACGCAGCATTATTTAGCAACTTCTCATAGCTGAATATTACACCCTAATTCGCTGGGTGTTTCTGAATCAGTATTAACGATGCTCTACGAGATAACAAGTACTGCACTTGACATTTTTATTTCTTTATCGCAACAGTGAGTCGTGCCTTAAACTCAAACCTTTTCTTCTCTTTATAGTACATGTAGTATGCAAAGAAAATTTTGATGAATCTTCACGTTTTACACCTCCCAGAGTTCGAAAAAATTATTTTCGGAATTATATCTGTCCGTGAGCATAACTCAAAAGCACAACGAGCTAGACGGTTGAGATTTAGTATGCGGTCTTTAAACCAACATTGTAGATTTCTATCAGATTTCGAACGAAATCTGCCAACGGGAAGTCTGTCCGTCCGTATGCATGCCAACACGATAACTCAAAAATGATACGAGATATATGGATGAAATTTGGTAGATGGTTTTATCACTAGAATAATGGAATCATCTGTATAAAATTTTGAACCAAATTCGACAAAGGATGGACTGTCTGTCACTCTGTCTATATGAGTGCATGTGAAAGCAATAACTCAAAAACGCAATAAGCTATATATAATAAATGAAATTTGGTGTATGGTCTTGACACTAAAATTGTAAATGTGTATCAGATTCAATCTGTCAAAAAAAGAATTCCAAAATACTCAATTTTCTTCATTATAATAAGAAACTAACCACAAAACGAGCCTTATTGTGTTAAGTATATGAGAAATTCGAGGAGGCAACACTCCTGCTGTTTACTTTGTCTCTTCAGAAAAAAAATCATCATAATTTTTGAGAATTATCAGAAATAGGCAGAAAAGGTAGATATTTTCTTAATTAGCGATTCAAACAAATTATGCATTTTGTAGTACTTCTCGTTTTATAAAAATAAAAGATAATATACTTTATTTCTTACGCCTGAAATCTTTTTAAGCACCGAGTTTTTAAAAAAGTTACCATTAATACGAAAAACATTTTGTTATAGCCAACGGAGCGGTCCCTTCCGAGGCACTACGAGTTTGAGGATGAGAAGCCGCCGGATAAAGAAGCGGGTTCTCGCTTCACTGGTTGGTAAAGTAATGGCGTGGGGTTGAGTTACCTCCACTCCGATTACGGGACATACCTTGGGCAGTGACAGGTGATGGCTATAAGGACTCCGACTACTGTCGTGGCGACCGTTTCTTATTTGACCCTGGATGCCTAGGAAGGGCCGTGGTAACTCCTTTGTGGCTTATAACGAGGGGACAAGGGAGTTATAGATCCCTGGGCGACTGTGTAGGGGAACGGCACGAAAACAATATTTTTGCGTTTATTTTATATTTTTAAAGACAGAAGTCGACGGAGCAGACGAGAAAGGGTAAAAAATGCGCAACATGCCCCGGGTATCATTTATCCTCACTATGCCACTCTTGTTAGCTTACATTATTTAGACCTATTTTGATTTTAATACGGGGGTTGCATAAATGATTCATCGGGTTTATTTTAAGATCAACATAGAAGGGTGAAGTAGGAAACCTTACCAAGTTTAGGTGGTACTACACTGTAAGAACTGAAAGAATGCATCATTGCTGCTGTGAACATTAACAGAAACATGCTACTGAACGAACTGGATTCCCACTGGGACTTGTGCAGTGTGGCCAACAGGGCACACATTGAATATCTGTAGCATGCATCTTTCCATCAATAAACCATCTTTATAGGCCTATCACTCAACGATAAGCCCTCTAATTTAAAGTGTCTGTAAAAACAAAGTGTTTTAAATCCCGTTAAATTATTGATTACTAGCCCTGTGTAATAGACTGATTCGGCTCTTTACAATCTGCCAGGGACGCCCCTAAAGGATTTATTCAAATAAATATTTTAAATTACAGTTTTTTGTTTGAAACGTAATGAATAAAACAAGTTTGATGAAATGCATTCATTTACATTTTCCTGTCGATCTTTTGAAAACTTGAATCCACATCGTAAGAATGCAAACTATCCAGAATACTGTTTCCACAAATAAACACTAGATTAAAAAAAAAGAAAGAGAAAAAGAAAGAAAGCCATGCCATTTCTACAGTTGAAAGGTCGAAAACTGGTTTCAAGAAAACACTTTTCCACTGACATTGCATTTCTTTTTCAAAATGAGACCTAAGGCTGAAAACAAACCTTGGAATCATTAGGAGTAATGCATAAAACTTGCTGGTTTTATTATACTGACTTTTGAACTTCGGAAATTTCAGTGTATCGCTCATTTGGATTCAAGATGTTCATCTAATTTACTATCAAATGTTAATTTACTCGTACAACAAAAGATTTAGATGTAGCATCAGTTTAATGAAGATTCAATCATCATAACTCCAGTCAATCGTTTCAAAGAGACGGCGATAAATATATTTCCTTAATTTGATATCAGGAAATTATCTTCAAAAAAAATGATGGTGGTAAACGAATTTCAAGAGCAATTTTATGAGACAAAAAGTATTTTTGTAAAAATAAGTTTAATTAAAATAGTTTTTTAAAACACATTTTTATTAGTGTACTAAAGGGTAGAAATCGTTTTTATTTTAATTATTTTCTACTTTTCAGTCTTTAAATTATAATTCATTATTATCAGGGGTGGGCAAAGCTGGTTGGGGGCCCCTAGCACTGAAGTTCTTGGGGTCCCAAAATTGCAAATTTCGACTTTTCAGTGATTCGGTTTTAAAATAAGATGTCTATTTATTTGTTGCGGGTTTTATGGCACAGCAGCCATATTAGGCTATACTTAAAATAAGATAATTTCGCACATTTTTAATCATAGTATCTATATTTGTATTAATAATAATTGCCTTCTATAAAGCTCCATTCTTCAATTTTAGTTAGCTAATTAGTGTAATTCCTTTTGTTGGTAATTGAAACGCTTTGAAGTCAGTAATTTTCAATTTATATCTGTAATTCGTGTATATAAATATTTACATTAAGTATTATTGAAATAACTTTAGGATTCAATGTATAAAAACTAAAAAGTAATTCGCTTCTCCCTACCAAAATTACTTTGGGTGTATCTATCGAATAAATAACTAATGTATTCTACACAACATTCAGCGAGTTAAAAATCTCAAAATAATAAATAATTTCATTCTAAATATTGAAATATAATAAAGTAAGAATGAAAAAAATAAGAAATATAATTAAATTTTCAAACCAGTATAATTGATGCATCTTTTCCTTTTCTTCGGCATTATTATATTGAAGGGCCACAGTCTATTAAAAACTGTCTCTCCCTTCAAAACTTTAACTCTCCTTTTTTTTTTTTTATCATTTAGCAGTTTTAGAGGCGTGTACAAAAGGAACATGTTTTCATTAAGTACTCTAAAGTAAACAGAAGATTGATACCAAATTCGGATCATTCTGAAACTTGTTCAAGTTATTCCATAATTCAGATTTTTTTTAAAAAAAGTAGACCTAGATTACTGCTGCATGGAACCAATCATGAAAAATTAATACATTTTCAGATATCTAAACTATCCCCATTTAAAAAGCCTCAGAGAACCATTTGAATACAACACGATTTTAAGAAAAACGCATCAAATCAAGCATATATAGACTCCTTTGACCATTTTCATAAGCAAATAACATGATACACCAATATAACTGGAAAAATTAAAATACTTTATTAATTCTTATCCAATTCTCTAATTGATGACACAAAATTAAATTATGTATATTGTCAAATGAGACCTTCCGCCATGATGTGGTACTCGAAAAATAATTAGCAGCCATTTTGCTCAGCATTTTCCCCAGAAAAATAATTAGCAGCCATTTTGCTCAGCATTTTCCCCAGGAAACCAGACCCGTAATTATGGTCAGGGAGATATGACTCAAGTACCCAACTGTTATCCATGTATTTCACACCGCTAATCGCTTCTCTCGCATTTTGCCGTTAATGACTTGTCTGTTAAAATCTGATGTGTACATCGGGCCTTGCACAGAAATACATCACAATATTAAAAATAGTAATATAAAAACCCAGCTTCATTTCAGGGGACCTGCCGCTCACTTAGCCGTTAATCCACGCTTGATTATTATGGAATCTTGAAATCAATTTTTTCGCAAATTCGCTACCAAGTATGACCACATGTATGGGATCAAAATCTAATAAAATTAATCCATTAATTACTAAGTTTAGATATTAAAATATGATAGTGTCTTGTGCTGCTGACTGCTTTTGGTATCATATCTACATCCTGTATGTGGTGTTTCTGATCATACTTTCAAGAACAAATATAGTTTGCATGGATTTTGCCTACATCTTCTATGGGTCGAAATTGAAACCAGCATGCTTACCTTATTTCATTGACGAAGCACAAGTTATTTCAGAAGTACTTGATAGTTATAATAAGTTTTGACTGAATAATGGAACCCAACTTGCGCAGAACACTTGAACCTAAACACATATAACTCAATTTATGGAAAACATACATGAAAAGGAGGCACTCGAGTATAGTGACCAGCATTTTCTCCTGATCTAAATTCGACCAAGCATGTCTGGAATACACTAAGCAATGGGATTGCAGCTAAGCTAATGCCTCTATTGGCTGTCTGAAGATTGCACTTCTTGATGAATGCAACAGAATTCTTTAGTTTCATCGTTCATGGAAAGCTGAAGAGTAACAGTCTTAGCTGCTTGATGGGAACATACACACTAAAAATCCTTCAACAAATTCCTTTTCTTTTTGTCATTTTATGATTACCCAAAAGTGGTGGCTTTGAATATCTCATGTTCTTGACATCATTTCAAAGCGTGAAAATTTCCTTGCATCATTTTTGCATGTCTTATTTACTTTATTACATTTGTATGTGCAATTCTCAAATTATGCCATGTATGGTTTTCTCCACGATTTCTTTTCCCCTTGCTCCCTTAATTGTTGTAAACAGTTAAGTTTTCATATCAATGTGAAAAACCCTCAAGCAGTTTAAAACATTCAAGATTTAATTTTTTTCAAAGTTTGGTTCTATTTTTATGGTTGAATTAATAGCAACATCCAGCTAGCTACATAGATAGCTAGATGTTGGTAGGTAGACAAGTATGTCACAGTTAATGGTGCAAGAGCCATGATTAGCTAAGATGGGCAAGCATATGCTTGAAACATATCCGATGTTGGTTAAAAGCCAAAGCTGAATAAAACATTCTGATATAGAGCTACAGAAAATATACAGATTGAACTAATAGCAATAGATTTTTTTATGCTCTTTTTCCTTATTATCTGTAATCAGAAAATTAATAAAATTTTCTTGTAAGTTAAAAAAAAAAAAACTGATTCTTTAAAGAAGTTGTTTTATGAAGTTTAGGAATTTCTTTTCAAATCATTGCTACCTTAAGCCTTATATCAACTGAGCATAAATACTAAAAGTTAATGTCATACACTATAACTTTAATAAGATAAATCATGTTCATAGATTTCTTTTGTGAAAGGTGTATTCAAATCTTATAATTTTATTGTCACTGGCTGAAAAAACAGATTTATATTAAATGCAGTTTACTTTGATAAGCATTATTTTTTAATTCCCAATGACA
>BGPR01000310.1:55588-113117 GCA_013235015.1 Araneus ventricosus | reverse complement strand
TAACGTGTGACATACTTACAATACTTTTGATAAAGAACTTGCTGACTATATATAGATGTTGTTTCAAAAGTCAATGTGAATTTTTCAAATTTCTCTTTTCTATTTGTGTCAAGAAAAGAGCATAATTTTTCAGCAACAATTTCAATAGCATCTTGAACATTGACTAATGGTCTTATTTTCTTTCTGACACTAACTAAAAATGCATTGAATGATTTTAAGAATGTTTTGGAATTTAACTGAAGTCCCCAAGCCCAAGTATCTCTTTTCGAGCTCCAAGCTTTCCGAAAATAACTTGAAATTGATGGCGGCATTTGCTTCAGTAGCTTCATATTTTCAGAATAAGTGGATTCATTTACTGCAAAAACCATTTGTTCAAAGGCATGCAAGATTTTATTTATATCCTCATGTGAAGTTTCACAATCAATATTTGTCAAGTCCTTTTTTAAGGTTTTCATAGAATGAAAAAATGATACTAATACTTGTTTTTCAGGAAAAGACATCTTAATAACTTCAAATATATTTTCCTTTTTATCACATATTACAAGCTTTATCTTACGCCACATTGGATTGTGCTTTTTGAAAACATCACATAGCCATAAAAGACCAGAATCGGATGCATTGATCAAACCTATTGATACCACTTCACAATACCCATTTCCATCCATACTAATAAATAAATACAAATTAAGTTCCAAATCTGGTATTTCACACAAAAAGTCGACACATAAATATTCTGGATAATATTTATAGAAGGCATTCATATAATTATCTTGTAGAAAAAAATTATCAGTGTTATTGGTCTCTTGCTTTACTTCGTATTTAAAGTTGCGCTTTTCTAAAATATTAAGAATAGGTAATAAGTTCGTACTTCTACCAGCATTGTGTTGAGGCACCAAATTTTGAACAGCTTTTTCAATTAGATTCTTTTTTACAGCAAAACTTTCTTTTTTGGACTTTTCATACTTTCTACGCTTCAATGGAATTTTAGTCACCCTGAAAAAAAAGTAATGATATTAAGTATAAAACGTGCATATATATACATTCTAAAAAGCTAAACAAAATTTTAAACACAAGACGTAAACTACACCAGGAATATTTTTATTCATATGAGGAGGAAATAAAAAGAACAGAACTTTCTCTAATAGTAGTTTTAAATGTAAAACACACACAGAGAAATATAATGTTCACTTGTATCAGAGAATCCTCACCAAGAAAATATCATTCAGAGATAATGGTATCTACAGTTTTTTTTAATAGGTACTACTTTATCACATGTGCATATATATTCAATTGATATTAATAACTGTATATTATGAGTATAGCACAAGTATGATTAGAACTGATATATGCTTCTAAAAATGTGTTTTTCACCCAGATTCCAAAATATGTATATAGAAAAACAAAGGCATAGCCTCCTTAAGCATATGGTCAAAACTAAATTACAATTCCCGGGAAAATATTACAAAAATTTATACAATAGAAATAAAGACGAGAAACAGAGCTAACAACAAAATCTTAAGGATAATAATAGCACAGTCGTAGAATAAGTGTTTGAATTATCAGAGTTATACTTCACAAGAAGATCGCAATGTGTTATAAGACATTATTGCATTTCATTAAAAATACTACACAAAGTTAAACAAATGCAATATTATATTCATAATATGAAATATTATTATAAGCTGTTATACAGAAATAGTCATTATGTATTAAAAAATAGAAGAAAATATGCTATTTATAAAGTTATTTAATATACATATAATAAAATTTTTCAGATGAATTATTTGTTCTACTTTAAACATATTATTAACAATTTTTTTCTTATTGTACAAAACATTCAAATTTTCACTAAACAACTTTGTTTTACACTTTCAATCAGATAATTCTTATTTTAAATTTACCTACCTAATGCATCTACTAATAATGAAAGATAAATAAATCTTAAACGGCTCTCATTTTCTAAGTCAAGTAATAACAAGACAAGCAATACAGAGTACAGTTCATAAAATTATTATTCAGAGTTAAAACAGTTGAAGAATTTTTTAGGCATACAAAACGGTTCCCCAAAGATACTAGTGAAAAGTTCAGACACTTTAGAGATTAACACCAAAATTTTAATCAATTTAGATACTTTTTTTTCTTTCAATTTTGATAAATGTAAAGCAAAGTTTTAATGATAATAGAACCCATGTTGTTGTTTTTTTACATCAGCAGTATTATTTTATACATAAAGTATTAATCAATATCTTATTTCTCGATCGAATCAAAAGTTGCTGGCCTGCAATGATCTAAATAGATATCAGGAAGGCTCCAGCTTTCCAATGCCATGTGGACCTTATAGTATAAAAATCCAAAATATAAGCTTGCAATGAGCTTCTTCAGTACACATGATGCAAACAAAAGCAACTACAATGTTTAAATACAGTTTTTTAACCCATTGCTGTATATGAAAACTATAGCTGTCTAATTTTTCATAGAAAAATATGTACAAAAACTAAAACTTCGTGACATGGGTTAAATTTACACAATTATTTCACATACATTTTTTGACTCTTAATATAGAACTTTTATTTTTAAAAAATTATAATCTACTTTTATTCAAATAATCAGCATTTTATAGTAAAAGAATAAATATTAAAATTAATTCATGAATAAATAAATTAATTAATTAATTAAAGAATAAATTAATTAATGAATATTAAATAAATATATATTGATAGATATTATCAAAGCTATAAAAAAGTTAACACTTCTTCAATGACCTTGTAATTTTTATTCTCAACATATTAACAGATAATTCTTTTAACAGATATATTTTATAAAAAGGAATATGATAAAAAAAAGTATCAAAATAGATTAAAATGTAAATAAACAAAAAAAGAAGTAATAAGAAGAACAATCAACTTTATAACTGAATTTTTAACTAAGCACTGCTTATTTTGGAGAGTATGCTGGAAAACCAATTCCTAATATATTTAATTTTAAAAAAGTATTGTTGATGAAAGGGACTTTTAAAATAACTTTTCACCAATTTTTGATGATATGGTTTCAATCGAAGTGATTTTCTTTCCTATTTTTGTGTGTAAATATTTCATATATCTTGTTCTTTGAGATTCTATAAGTGTCCACAACCTCAGTTTGTAATCTATGTGACCCTCAAGTGGGGTTGTCATCCATAATTTCAAAAATGTTTAAATGTTTCCTTGAAATTAATAACATGAGTCTTACTTTTGTTGTATAATGACTATAAGATGTTATATTATGTCACAGTAATCACATTCTAGAAAAATACACATGAAGCTATATCACATTTCAGTATTAAAACTACAAATTAATATGGTACTCATACAATGACACAGTGGTGGCAATTCGGAATGTGGTGTCGCCTCCCCCCCCCCCATTTTTGAGGGGGAAATTTAAATTTTCATTTTAGCTGCCTAAACCGAGGAATTATAAAGACAACACTATCCAGAAAAGTTAGTTAATTTTGTAACTTAATTTTTAAATTTTGTTTTCTACCCCTACAATTCATGGTATTTTTAGGTGTATATATATTTTTTTGCCCCCCCCCCCCCCTTTTGCTACCCAATAGCCATCACCACTGTATAATGAACACAAATGCAAAAAAAATCAGAAAAACAATTAACTTTTCTGAACTTTGCAATTGAAAAACAGGTTAAAAAAGAATATGTTCAAAACCCAAGAGACATAAAATTGGCAAATGTAAGTAGTAAACTTTGTTCGAAATATATAAATTAAGTGCTTTGATAAATTGTATCAGTAGCATTAAATTTATGTATTTCTAAAAATGTATTAATTATGTATTTGTAAAATGTCAAATTCAATTTAAAAAGCTACTTTTTATTTCAAAATTAGACATTTGATTGTTTTAATGAAAGACATACTGCCAGCTTCTAATGAAGATTTTATAACGTAAAAATATATTAATATAATGGTATAAAAATATACATATCCAAAACTATACAGAACCTTCAATAACCCTTTATGTTACCAATCAATTTCAAAACCTTTAAAATTAATTACACAGACTTGAATGAGAATATAACACTGAATTAAGAACCAGACACAAAGTCACTTTCATATAATATTCTAAATAGTCAACATGCATGCAAACAAATATCATTATAAATTTTTGTTTGTAACCCTTGTAAGCCTCTAAACGATCTTGCACTAATTAGAAACTCTTTAGAAATGCTAAATAAACTACACTTCAGACCTGATATGTATAAAAAAGCAACTTCAAATGTACACCATCTGCAAAACCATATTCTCTACAAAAAATTGTGATCCTCATTAAAGAATTATTTTAGGAAAAACAGCAACACTGACTAGCTCTTTGCCTGCAATTTACAACTGCATATTCCATAGCAAGTCAAAAAGAAATGAATTCAAAACTAAAAATTCATTAATCACTGAAATTCATATTAAAAGTAGCCTTATTTATAATGATATTTTTCTAAATTAATCAACACAAACTTTTATCGAAACGAACTATAGTAAAGTAATTTTATTGGACAACATCAAATTTGATATTTTCATAAGTTATTTTAACAACTCGACGTTTATTTTTGCAGTATAGCTTTCAATTACAAAAACTACAGCATATATGAAATATCTATTTATTAAAATGTAGAATATACCTATTATTTACTCTTTTCACAATTAATTTTGGTGTCTTCTTGGAAACACTTTCCAGTGATGAATCGGCATCATGTTGAACGCACTTTTGTCCTTCTACTTCCTCCATAAAATTACTTTTTGTACCTCAGTTTGAGATTCAAGTCGAGCTCAATTATCATGACAAATTCGCAACTGTCATAACGCATCTTCGGAATATTACATGACTTATGAAATGTCTTTTGCCTTCTAACAAAAATACATCTATTTCAAAAATAAAATTGAAACTCTCTCTCAATTCGCGGTACGCAAACCATGCACCGAAACTAACGATCCTATTGGTTAATACAATAAAAAATTTTAATATCATTTCTAAATATTCAGATCATTATGAAAAGAATAATGTTTGTGAGAGCAGAAAAAATAGTAATTAATATTCTAAATAATGTGACCACAAAGCAGAATTTTAGAAAGTATTCTTTTGTTTTGTTGTTGAAAATATTGACGTAATAATCATATGATGAAATTGTATTTTTTTTTTCAAAAAAATGAAACACAATAAATAATTTATCGTTCCTTTTCAGCTTGGAAAAAGAAACTAAAACTAGAATATAATTTTATTCGCGCATAAATATCTGATAATAACGTTTCCTAAGATATTTTTAAGATTTTCAGCAGTAATTTTGAATTATCTCATTCTGAGTGGCAACGATAAACTCTGCGCGTTGGTGAATAGCGCCGCATGTGTTCGAAAATGTCTCCTGATTAATTTCAAAACAAAATTTATTCAAATTCATAAAATTTAATTTAATAAAAAGGACTATTGCAAAATTAGATATTGTGGTGTAATGATACATTGTATCGAGTAGAACTCCTTAAAGGAATCACCGTTACCTCACGTTTACTTGAAAAATTTGCGATATACGAAAGAATTTTACGCTGATGAAATAATATAAAGTGCACATTTTTCAATTTTATTTAAACTCAGGTTTATATAGTTTCTTGAAAGTAATTCATTTACTGCTTCTCTCGGTTATCATGCAAACTCATCGGCATCATCTCTTGCAGTTTTGTACTTGAGATTTCATTCGTGATTTTACTCTTTCAGATTTCCGCTTAATATCATCTCAAAAATAATTCCGCATAGTTATAATAACAGACTATAAAAAATAACAAGAAAAAAATCAAAATTTGAACATAAAGCTGGCCAAAATCTTAAAGATTTTCAAGAGTAATGTTTTTTTTTTTTTTTTTTTTTATTATTTCGCTCTTTCAGTAGACAATTTGAATTTATTTTTGAATTTCTGCAAAACTGAAAAAAAAAAATTCCAAAGGCCTGAACCAAAAGTTTTATTTGAAAAGCAGCAAAATTTTATTATATTGTGAATAAATAGCTCTGAATAGGACAAAAAATTAAAATATGAAATTTTATTGCAATGGAGTGCTTTGTAATTTCTCGAATAAAACAAATGATGTTACTCGGAGTAAGGATAAATTTAGAAAAAATGCAAGATATATTCTGTGGCGGTGAGTAGGTGGCAGTCGTCCCCCTACTTTTTGCTTGAAAAATTAAATTTTTATTTCATTTTAGCTGCCTTAAACTAAGAATTATTAAAAAGCAATAGCCTCCGAGAAAGTTAGCTAAGTTTGTAGCTAAATTTGTTGTCTACCCCTATACTCCAGGTAACTTTTATGTCTATAAATTTTTTGCCCCCTACTTTTTCAACCCAATCGCCGCCACTGGATATATTCCCGTAGAATTCAAGGCATTTATTGAATATGGCATGTTAAATTTTATGCCCTCATAGTATTAAGACTTTATTTTCAGAAAATACGTTTGACTAATAACGCTCTGATGTTTCAGTTATAATTTATATAATAATAAAACAGCATTCTGATTAGGGCCGTACCGAGGGGGTGGAGAGATTATCCCCCCAAGGGCGCAGGCATAGGGGATTAAAAATAACTGGTAAATTAAAAGTCTTGGAAAATATGTATAAACTACATTTACTGCAGTGATACATTTAATTGCTTTGTACAGTATTTTTCATCAATATAGTTCATAAAAGTATCATTTTTATTAAGCCTACTTACAAAATTAGAAAATTTGCTAAATTTCAGTAGAAAAAATTGAGAATGGTAGTTATTTGGGGAGAAAATATTAACAAATGTAGCACGTTGGTAGAGCACCTTTGGATGTTGGTCCATATTAGGTTGGAGTTACATTGGTACGATCTATTGTGCAAATAAAAAGAATTCGAGAATAAGTCATCTGTGGCCGATTAAAAATTACTGATAAGTTAAATATCTTATAAAATATGTACAAGCTATATTTTATTTAGTACTGTGATACATTTAATTTGCTTTGTACAGTATTTTCCATCAATATAGTTCATTAAAGTATCATTTTTCAAGAATACATCACTTTTATTAAGCCTACTTTTAAAATTAGAAAATTTTCTAAATTTCAACAGAAAAAAATTGAGGATGGTAGTTATTTAGGGAGAATCATAGAGGGGAGAAAATATTATATAGCACGTGGGGGGAGCACCTTTGGCAGTTCTCCCAGGGCGCAGAATCACTTCGGTACAGTCCTGATAGATAAACAGTATGTAGATATCTACAGATAAACAACTAAGAACATCAAACAATTCATTATAAATAGAAATGTAAATAAACAAAATTAAAATCGGTAATATATTTAGAATTTGCAAAAAACGTATTGGACTAGAGTTCATGAAAATTTAGAGATTTTAAATTCTATATATTACTACTTTATAAAATTTGTCTTTCAACGATTTTATGTATAATGTTTTTTGTTTGTCTGAGTGAGTTATTCATCGTGACCAAATGTAGATCATGAAAGTTTAACATAAGTAAAAAATAATAGGAGGGAAAAAAAGAGCTATTTTACTGTAAAGAAATAAAATTCTGTTCTTCGAATGCAAATAAAAGTGAAGATAGTAAATTTCCTAGAAATGGAATGATTCCTAGTATTGAACCCGTTTGGGTAATAAGAATACGATGAAATCTTCTTGTTAAACACACAGAAAATGGCTAATACACTGGAATATTGTGGAATGTTGCATGTATGCATTCACTCAACATTTGGTGAATTATAATGTACCTGGTAGAGAATATCTAGGAGTGGAATAGGAGATAATTATTGCCACATAATAGTGAAGAAAATGAAATTTTGAAATTATCAATTTCTGAAAAACTATTGACGTCGGGTTTAAAATTTTAATTTTTCCTAATAATGTCAAATTACATTACTTGAAACAATGAAAATACTTCCAAAAGATGAGTTAAATAATATAGATAAAAAAAATGCAATTCTAGCCTGTATTTAAACAAAATCACATTATTTGATAAATGAATCTCCCTGGAGTCTAGTCAGCAGCACTCAAACATTCCAGGGTGTAATACGTTTGACATTATATCTTTGCTAATCAGGAATGGCGCTAGAGTTTGCCCGGCGGGGCGGCCCGATTTGCCCGACAAGGGGGGGACGAGTGTAATGAAATTGGTCTCAAATTTTCGCCAGATTATTATTTTTCAGCAACAGTTGAATCAAATATTTTCCCTGAAGGGATACAAAATTTTTCTCCGATGGGGGCACAGCTTCCCCGACGGGGAGGGGCTGGCCCTTCGGTCCCCCCTCTGGCGCCACCCCTGATGCTAATAAGGCTCCATCTGATCGGAAAGTGTATCTAAAGCCGAGATCATGCGCACCCTTTTATGAGACGGTTTAGGTTCTGTAGCTGTCTGTGGAAATTTATAATCTTTTTTTAAGAGTGAGGTTTTATTTCCGAATTTAATGTTTAACTGAAGCTAATTTTAGTCAAATTAAACACCTTCTGAATCAGGGGCTTAATGCATTCTTAATTGAAAACAACATAATTACTATGTATTCATATAATTAGATAAAAAATCCTAACATACCACATATGACAACACCCTTTTTTTCTAAATTAAACAATGGAATATACAAAGGATATGTAAATTGACATTATTTTATTATAGTACTAAAAAATAGAATTTTTTTATTTTAAATATATTCCTACTTTTAGCCCTATTTATAGTTCATTATTATGCAAATTTTCTTCTCCTCAAACCCAGTGACTATGAGATTCATAAAATCAATGGAATATAATGTGCGGATATCAAAAAAATTTAATAAAAGCAACTTTCAAAACACTTTATTAGTGTACTAGAAAATAGGAATTTTTTTTATTTTTAATTATTCCTACTTTAGTCTTTATTTATATAGTCAACTATATCACCTGGCGCCAGGTCATTATTTCAGGTTAAAATCTTGTAAGTGACAGTAAAGTGAATACTATTTATAACTAACATAATGTATATATTAATGTTTATATTTCTTTTATTAGGAGAATATTTCTAAATATTAATGAAATTATTCTTATTATAATAGTAAACAAATTTTCTTCCATTTCAGTATATAAGTATAATGTAACAGGGTGTACACAAAAGAAGTGACACATTTCTTAAAAAAATTAATAAAAAAATGTTGGAACTACGAATTTTTTTTAAAATGAGAGCGCATCCGTTTTTTTTTTTTTCAGATAGGTAACGCATGTTTTTCTCCCGTTCTAAATCTGTTACAACGAGAAAATAAATTCTGTAAGCGATGGCTAATGGATCAAAGCAGAAGCCGCTGTTTCTGGTTTCTTTTTTCAATCTACTATTATTCACACCTCCTATATATATATATATCTTGTTCAAATTTTCAATCGTTAATATTTTTTTGTTCATCCACCTCAAGTTCAAATACATTTTTTAAAACTTGTAGGATGATACTTTGATGTTAATACAGTTTTTCTAAATATTAATCCATTAATTAAATTGAATTAATTAATTTTATTTATTAGAGCTCGCAACTTTGTTGCTAAACGCCAAATTTTTCGCCAAGGTCGCCAAATTTATCGCCAAGATTAGGATTACCAAACAATGAGTAAAATTTTCAACGTTAATAAAATACCTTTTATCTTATCCTCTCGTTCAAATGCATTTTTTAAAACTTGTATGGATGACACTGATGTTAATACAGTTTTTTCAAATATTACTCCATTAATTAAATTTAATTAATTAATTTTAGTTTTATATGGAGAAAAATTTCTAAAATAATATTTTTTCTTGTTGACCTTAAGTAGGAATTACTTAATTTTTTTTTGAGTAGTAATTTTGTTTTCTTGAATATCAGGAAAACTCTTCAGTTTCAGTACTACATGTGAATTTAACAAATTAAAGAGCGTGCAAAATTCTACAAATAAATGTTTTATTTTCTTCCAGTTTTAATATTTTCTCAGATAATGTATGCACAAACAAAATCTTTGATTTCCAGTAACTTCCGACCCCTAATCTCACCGAAATGGACATGTTGCCCATCTGAAAAAAAAAACTTTGAGATCTGCTCTCATTAAAAAAAAAAAACGTAGTCTCAAATATTTTTAATTTTTTTTTACACTTTGAAATGAGTCACTTCCATTTGTGTACACCCTGCATTATAAATCTTCCCAAATAATGAATCCTCAATTTCTTGCATCTTATTATTTTAGAAACACTAGATATAAACTTTCATTCTAATTTGTCCATTTGGCAAATTTATGCTTTCTAATGACTCACCTTCTACCACTACCCAGAAGGGGTAAAGCGGGCCGAATTCTCATTGCAGTATTTTTTTTTGAACAATATTGAGTCATTTTTTCGATTAAAATTTCAAAGCAATTCAAGGTGACTCAATCATTAAATGAAATCATTTTTTCGTCAAAATAACCCCTTCTCCAAATAAGCATTTCTAGTTGCATTATCGGACTAATGTCATCCACAGTAGATTAAAGCATGAGTTATTCCACTCATGTTAGAGATAGTTAACATGTGAATCAAGCTTCTTTTGATTAGTCCCTTTGTTAAGCTGTATTTAGGTGACATTGCTCCACTCCCCTTAAGGATCGGGTAAGGGCTTATATGCCCATAGAGTACGTCCTGCGTCTTCTCCAAAAGTGACATGCGCACCAAGTTTCATCAAATCGCCCCAGCGTATCAAATTCGCCCGTGTTAATCTCAGCCCTTTGAGGACGGCCGCACGGAAAACGTCGGTTCGATCTGACCATGCTTAACTAACGCGCGTGACTGTGCAAACCTTTCTAGTTGCCTAATTGCATCTGAAGTGTGTGTCACCTGGATGCTGCCGGGGTGGAATCTAGAAGCCACAAGAGCCGGCACGTCATTTGTGACAGTCAGAGAGAATATGCCAAGCAGCTGGCACACATTCGCGTACCTCGCACTTTAAACGACTTTTCTCCTTCCATCATAGATGGGTTTAGCTGTTCATTTTACCACTGTAGTATTTTTAGTCGGTCAATGTGTGCAAATTACTCATCAATGAATCATATCCGAACAGCAGCCGAATTTGCTCAATTAGTTAACATGCATTTAGAGTATTTTGCCCCACATCATCCTATTTATTGGTAGGACGAATTTAATCTTTACAGAACTTTAAATCGGCCAAATGAGGAACATGTATGTACCAAGTTTAATAAAATTGATCCAGCTTGTCATCAAATTATGTCAATCGGCATCTATTTGTTACATTTATAGACTTTTCCCCACCATACCTTGGGGCATGGGATTCGTCATTGACATCCTGAATGATTTGGCTTGGTCACCTAAGAGAAACATATATAACAAATTTCATCTGAACTGTTAAGCATGTCTTAACGCCTTTTCTGCCTGTTTTAGAGTGACTTGCCCACCTCTACCCGAAGGAGGTAGAGTAGTAAGAGTATATTTACCCCTCACAGTACTTCCATGTCGTCCAATGAGGATCATAATACCAAATTTCATCAAAATCGATGCAGCCGGTATCAAAATGTCTCTGTCAATCGGCCCCATATGATACATTTTGAACGATTTGCCCAACCTACCCATATGGATTGGTTAGGGCTTATTTAAACGCTACAGTATTTTTAATTAGCTATGAGAAAATATATACTAACTTCACTGAAATCGCTAATCGATGTCCAGCTGCATTCTTACTGCATGATGGTTAGCGGATTCTGTCTCCACCCTATCACTGAAGGATCGTGTTAGGGTTTATTTACCCCTAACCATACTTCAAGTGGGTTAATGAGGAAGACGTACCAAGTTCATCAAAAATCCCTTTAGCCATTCGGAAGTGATGCTGGAACAAATGCATATACATACGTTGAGTTTATATATATATATAGATTATTATAAATATTAACTCTTTTCTTTTGTATGATTTTTTTTATTGCCAGTGAAATAAATCAAGGTGATATAATTCATGTTCAAAATTAAAAGGAAAAATGGCTAAAAAATCTTAGTATAGCTATTTATAGTAATTCTAGTTAAAAACAATATGATGGAAATTTCATCATCATGCAAAGTTAGATTAAACGCAAACTTTTTCAGAAATTGCTCTAAAAATAGAAACACATGTTAAACCTTCATCCACATCAATCTTCTTTTTAGCAATAGAAACTCAAATATAATAAACAAAATTAAAAAACGAAATACATACTTTATTACAACTACAAAAAACAGCGAGATGACAACTTCAAGCTCGGTTTTACTGATATGTACCACTCTGCTTATTTTATTTGACAGTTTTTTTTTTTTTATGCAATGGACATTAAAAGGTATCCAACAGATCAACTTAAAGTGAACTTGTTCTTTTATATAATTTTTGGGCATTCAATGTTATGATGGAAATTTCCACCGATCATGCAGAAGGGTTGAAGAAATTTGGTAAATTTCTCTCAAATTCACTACATTAGATAGCGCCAATCGTAAGGAATAAAAATTTAATTAAATTAACTCGATTAACTGACACATTAAGTTCTGGAAATTATTAAAATGTTTGTTTTTGCGAGACACATGTCATGTAAAATGTGAAGACCCTAGACATCATCGGAAGTAGTGAAAAATCAGTGATTATATAAATTCCCATCTTTACGAACATGAAACAAGCTCGTTTAAAAATACGAGTTTAATAAAAAGAGTATGTATATGCATCTGTGCCTGTTGTCTCGTTGCGTCGCATGATAGGATAGGGTCAGCTAACGGGAGTGGTGCAGGTGTTCCTAAGTGAACAGTATAACAGACTGATAAGTTGCATGATTGGGCACGACTGTTAATTTTTCTGCGTCAGATACGTTCTAGTTATGCGCCCATCACCGCATATGCTGTCCTGCTCAGCAATGCATCATACAAGGAGTTAGTGAGCTATCAAGCACGATATGGAAATAAAGAATGTGGACAACGGTCCTTCTTAGCACTCTGTTTATAAAGTGCGCTAGACACTACGATGGAAAGTTTTCAAAATGTTGATTCTACGACTGGCAAATACAGATATTAGTGATTGCTCGGCAGTCAGATATCTACGCTTAGTAATCTGCAAAGCTCATGCAAACACCTGGCAAAAGTTTACGATCTGCGATCAGCAATTACCTCAATAAGGAGTTATGAATGTACACTAGAAGCGATTCTTTCTGCAATGCGAAGCAGCATGGAGATGCATGGTCGCATTTTCCAGACAGCGTGTGCTACTTCTAATATCTTCAGTTCGTTCTATTTTGAAAAGTCCTCTAACAGAGCATCGCAACGACGAAAGTCCATAAGTGCTCTGCTACCCTAGGCATACGTCCGCCTGATACCAAAGTGCTAAGTCATCAAGAAACAAAGCTGGGGACCAAAATACATCCGCCACCTATCCTAGACAGAGATGACGTTTTTCTCAAGACGAAACGCAAAGTGTTACATCTTGCTAGGCTTAATGTATGAAAAGCGCTTTTATTCTCAGTAGCACATGTATTAACGTCACTATTCTACTCCTTGAGTGCCACGTGAAGGCTTATCTAGGTGGTAGAGTCATTCAATTCGGACTGCGTCCAGAGATCAATATAGATGGGAGACCTAATGTTTGGAACCAGTCCGAAGATTATGTTTGATCACGATGTTCTGGATGGTAGTTCACTTTTGGTAGATTACATTTGAATGATCATGACTAGTTAAACGATATTAAGACTTGGGCTATACTCTCTTCCTAGATGGCAACGTGTGTCCCTTAGCGTAAACTTTCCCGTGCTAAGGGTCTGATCATCGAACTAGTCTATGAAGGACAGTTACCTATTGATCGTACCTGATCATCGATCAAGACTGGTAGCACAAACTTAAATTTGTGTCCGCACATGCCTTTTACCGTAGCAATTCCCCTGATCGACCTAAGTTCTCTGAGAGAAATTGGGACATTCTTGAACTGCAATATGAGCAGAATGGGGCTCCAGATTGATGGACGAGTGGACGATAATAAACTGATGTCATCGGGCCTCATGGGTGATATTTCACTAAGTTCCCAGCTGTTATCACAGCGTAGGTGTTTTAAATCCAAGTAGTGATTTCTGCAAAATATGACTTAGAATGCGTCAGGTTTATTTTCCCGTCACCTTATGTTAATCGTCACTGAAGTATTTGTGCGATCATCACCTCCAAAATGAAAATAAAAAGGACGTTAACTTGTGCTTGTTATATTTTTTTGGTAGTGCGTGACTTTCTGTCTTGTGCCAAACTTAGACTGTAAATTTTCAATAATCTATTTTAAAAAAAAATTTCTGAACAGCCCTTGCGATTAGGTATTACACCTTTTGATGTTAAAGAAGTGCATGACACACAAAATAGAAAGAGCTGTCTTAAAGACCGCCTGTGCGGTCTTATTCAAAGGCCATGCTTGTATAAAAAGAATATCAGTTATTAAGTACAAAGAATAGTTATATGGACTAACCACACAAGTTGCACTAGTTAAAGAGAAACTTGGACAGTGAAAATTTTTTTTCCAAAGAGGTGACTAAGATAATTTTATTTTGATCTAAACTAGTACACAGACGGCATTATCTAGATTATGAATCTAAACACCCAGTGGATTAATGTAAGAATGGGGAGAAAGCAGGTTACATACCCAGTGGCGGGGAAGGCGGGCTGCGGCCCGCACCAGGTACCTCAGCTCTGAGGGGTACAAAAAATTGCCCGGTTTTGTATTAATCCGCTTTGTTACATAAAATATATGTCAAATAATTTAAGGGTTTTAATAATAGCTAATTGCTGGGTAAAGATGTGATGCTGTAATGATTTAGTATTATTGTGTGGTCGGGTGGGGAAGGGGTGTTCTATCTTGTTTTTCGTTCTGTCTTCTTTTCTCGTTTTGGAGAAACAAAAATCTTCCATTCCAGGGCCACAATATTAGAGCATGAGTAGCGTGGCGGAGAAATCAAAGGAAATTTTCTACAGCTGATTAAACTTTTATCAAAAATATGATCTTGTACTTAGAGGGGTTCTTAACTCAAGCTTAAGCAGTCAACCTACATCAAAGTCGGGTAAGATATTACAAGCTTATTTGTCTCCCACCACCAAAATGAGTTCATCTTACTTCTGGTGGAATTGATAAGGAAAAGATTTTGGACTGGATATTAAAAATGCATAGTTTTTAGGATCATCTTTGACAGCACCCTCGACATCTCGCACATAGATCAAAATGAATGAAATCACTTGCCATATGTTCACACAGAGAACAAAAAAAAAGTGAAGTAAAGGAGCTCATTTCTAGGATTTTTTTCTTGAGCTAACTGAGAAGAAATCCTTGACTTATAACGGTAAGAGTTTTTAAAGTTTATTGAACGGGATGGTTCAGGATATACACAATGTGCCGAATACAAGTGATATCGCAATGTCTTCTGACAATGGCTGAATGCATTCAAGAGTTCGACAAGGATTTGTCAATCCATCCCTAAAGCATTTGTTTGTATCCTGTACAAAACCACTCCTCAATATGGGTATGACATTCTTTGAAACATCCATGTGTGACTTCTTGGACCTTGAAAGTTTGTACGTGTTTTCTGGTTCTAAGCACAAATAGACATCTTTTGATAAAATGCTGAAGTTACAGTTAAGCGACTTTCTGAAAAGATAGAGTGCTCACATGAAGTATTAAGTTTCCTAGGTTTAGTGCTTTTAAAAAAATAAAAGATTCTCATATTGAGCAAATGTGTGATGCTTCTGAAACGATCGAAACTAGAGGAGAAGTTCAAACCGTTGCCCGTAACGCGTGATCTCTAATTTTTTGTGTTTATGGAATAATGTCTTAAATGAAGTTTCACACGTTCAAAAAGCATTTGCAAGATTCTGAATAAGCTTCTCTGATGAAGTCTTTATCAAGATGAGAAGTCTAAAGGTCTTTTTTAAAAAGACCTAAAAAATTACTTTGTTGAGAAGCACTGCAATTGGTAAAGACATGAAGAGATAAGTAATCCCTAGTAAAAGAACTGTCAGGGCGTGAAGAAAATTTTGCCGGAGACATGAGCCGCTGACTCGTGTGTCACCAGAGAACTGAAAGGTCAACTGTTAGAGGGCATGACAGTGGTTTCAACAAGAAATTGATACACGTTCGAAGGCAGATGGAAATGTATATAAGATCGTGTTTGCAATCTTAGAGTCCAGCATGCCTGATCGGAAAACTCGAACTGAACTTCCCAAGTTTGTACAAATTCTGTTGAAAATTACAATGAGCTTCTTGCGATAGGTAACCTAGCTAGAATGTATCACGCCCAAGAAGATTTCAAAAAAGCCGCTAAAATTCCAAAAGAAGAGTTTCTTGTTGGTCTTCCTTAAGATTCTTATGTCTGTGGTAGAATCATGAACTTTGACTCCTTTTTTTCCAATCTCATTTTTACTCATTTTAAAATTTTCTTAACTTTATGTATTTCTTGCTTGCCATGTGAGAGAGCTCTTGAAATCAAACCAATTAAAAAATTGATGTCTCAGATCCACTATGAACCAAGCAATACTCTAACTAGTTTACTTGTCAAATGAAAATAGTGTAGCTAGCTGGGGCATCAATTTAATGACGTAATTCCAAAAATTTACACATGTTCATTCCTCTAATGTTAGACTGGGGCTAGATAGCCTCCCACCATTTTTGAAATATTTATTCTCATTTTAGGCTCAAATATAGGACTTTAAAAAAATAATAATGTAAGGAAAGCTAGCTAACTTTTCTTAACTAAATTTTATGTCATTTCTGTTAGTACCCTACTACCTATACTCCGGGTACTTTTAAATTTTTTTGCCCCCCCCCCCCCCCTATTTTTGCTTCCCAATTGCCGCCATTATAAAATACTACAGGAGGAAGACTTCAAGTGCAAAAAGATATCAATTTGTTTAAAACCTTCATCATTTAGCTTTTCTTATTAAGTAGAACGAAAATCTGATCCATTGTGAATGCCAATATCATTCTGAATTGTCTACGTAATTCAACTGCAATTTTATATAAGCTGCCCTTATATTTGGCTCTGAAATATGAAATAAAAATTAAACTATTTTTTACAAAAGCTATGGGAGTTCAAAATTATTTATTACCCATATTTCTAGATATTCCAAGTCATTTACTCTCAAATTCCTCTAATACAATACTTATGCTAACCTATTACACGTAGTTCTCCTGTAATGTTCTGTGTAATGTTAGAAAACTCTGCATATTATAAGATATATCTTATGTCCAAACTTAAGCAAAATTCGTAAAATGCAAAAATATTTGAGTCATAATTACGGGTACAATGGTTCACAATCATTGTGGGAGAGAAGCGTGTGGTTACATACACGTGGAACTTTCTATTTTATCATTTAGTAAATCGGTCACGAGTGCATTTACGGGATCATCCAGAAAGTAACGAGTTGAAAATGATTTGTGCTCAACCACGTTACATGCTATAGAAAGTTATAATGATTTGTAACTTCATCAATGGCTCTTTTTTACTGGGTGCAATGATTTATACTGACTTTTCGTGAAAGTAGCACCGTAATGTAGGGAAGATAATATTTTTCGTTAGAATTCCCAATTTTACGCATTATTTATCCTTATAACTATCTGACGATTTTACAGTAAAACAAGATTCCAAAGCTATGTTGCAAAACAAGCAACTAGAGAAAATGTCCTAAGTAGTTAGAAGAATATTTATAGATTTTATGTATATACCACAGTGGTGGTTCGACCATTAGGCTGCAGCAATCCACCTGAAATTATTTTTAAAGTCTTAGGCTTTTCGTTCTTATTCTTATTTAGTTATTTCTCCTGACAGTTCGGATGATACAATGAAAATGGGGAAAAAGGAGGAAAACTGAAAAGAAGAGAGAAATGAAGTGAAGAAGCAAGAGAGACAGGTTACGGGGCTGCGTTGGTAGTCCTCGGAAGATCAATTCGCCCACTCACACCGGCCAAGTGTTGAATCGGAGAGAAAAGGCAGCCTTTATCTACCTTGAATTTATATCACTGACTATTCCGCATTGAGCTCTGGCTTGGCGCGGCATAACTAAAAGAGAAAAGATGTTGTTTTTTTCTTTTCGATCTTACCTAAATAGTTATCTTCGCTTCGCTCGTTATGGCTTTTTTTTTTTCCGATTTCTCTGCAGGTGTTTATGGGTTTCTTCTCGCTTCACGTTGCTCTGATAGAAACATTTCTGGTTTATTTAAAACTAGTCTGCCGTCGGCGAACAGCTTGTTTCAAGCCGGGAATATGATTGCAATTGAATCTCGTATCATTTTATATTCATGGCCTTTTAACAATGTAATTTTAAACTTCAGATTGGGGTGGATATTTAACCGATGTTCTTTTTAATGGACTTGAACCTGTTCTGTTGTTACATAAATGTCCCTAATGGAGTCAAAACTGACCATGCCATGTAACATCTAATTGCATTGCCGGCGCCATCGTCATTTTCTATATTTCCTTGAAAATATGCATTCATTCAACATTAAAATGGCAGCATTTTATGGCAAGTTAGCTGAATTCGAAACACGCTGAGAGAAAAAATAATGAAAACATAGCAACTATAATCATTCAGCTTATTGATATATTTCTTAATACGTATATCTGAGAGCTTTTTGAATGTATAAAAAAATTCTTGATGAAATAAATGAAAACAAATGTATAAGATATTACCTCAACATTCAACAATAAAAGAGAACACGTAATTAAATATTTGTTTAAATAATGAAAAGAGTTTGAATTGCGTTGCAACAATGAAAAAAAAAAAAATGTTGTAAATTATGCCTAAAATATTTTAAAAATTTGTTAATTAAATTTAGAAGAAAATTGTGAGGTAACTTAATTGATATTGTTGAAAAAGACAATATTTTGCACTCTTCTAGATGGTATAAAAAATGGTTTTGTGTTGTAATCTTTTCGGAAGTTATTATGAAAATCCGAAATTTTGCTTAATTTTAATTACAGTAAAATTTTCAAAATGGCTTTGAGTTACATATCCCCACCCTCCAAAGCATATTTGTAAATTTCGTAGCTTTAGGTCCAAAGCGGTCTGCCCTGTAGAGCGCTAACAATTACATTCCTCTTTTATTATAGAGATTAGTTACCTTCCGTAAGAAGTCACTCACAAAAAAGGGTATGCAGATAATTTTAAAATATTATGCAGATGAAAAATTTTATGAGGAGTGAATCTCATTAATCATTAGAGGTAGGAAAGAACAAACGTTGCATATCTTCAACATCATTTTTTAATTAGCTTTCGCTGCAGATCACGTTATGCTAGAAGTAGAACATTGTTCGTTAAACGTCTTCAAGTAGGAAAACCCAGTACTAGGGTAATGAAGAACGCCGGCCTTCCTGGCCCAGCACGTCTTCTTACAAGAGATAAAAACAAGAAAAAATTACTACCCTTAAAACCAGGCCTTTTTTGTCACCCAGTTTAGAGACATCCAGGGCGGCGCTTGATGAAGGGCAAGAATTGTCCTGTCGGTGACCGTCTTTGCCCTCCCTGTCGCTAGAAATGAAGACTTTCGTCGGTAAAAATAATATGTTCGGAGATGTGGAGAGATCACATCTGGAATATAATATTTTAAACTCATCTTAAAGTATTATATAGTAACGGCCGAGATAAGCTTTTGTGTCCAAATTTGACGTCTGATTAACGTTAAATTAATAGAAATGACGGCATCTGTTTCAATTTGTCGTCCATTTGGCCTGTAGCGCGCACCGCATTGACAGAATAACCGACAAGTGAATCGATGTCGATTTCCACTGTTTTCGGTCGGCTAAGAGATCAACAAGACGGGTGAAATTTTATCTTTTGTTGTTTCCTGACTGCTTTGATCATTTGGTGTAAATTTACGTTGGGAAAACTAAAGTATCTATATTAAACAGTGTGTAGATACACAGCAGTCACTCCTTCCAACGACCATTTTGCACCGGAATGAATTTTTTCAGCCCACACAGACATAATGTTAAAATAACCTCATTAACGCCACTCAAACCCAACAAGAAAATCTGTCGGGTTGGTCGCCCGTTGAACTTCAAATGCATTCCTTTCGTCTCTCTGACCACAGGACCTTTATTAAGAGAAAATGCAGGAAAGAAAGAACAAAAAATTCATACACTCAAAATCTGACGCCGAAATCAGATCGAAATTAATTATTCTTCCCATTGTAAGAGAAAAGTGATTTCTTTCTCACCGGTAACATTCAAGAGTTCATTTCCATTCTAGTGCTGATTCTGACAAAAAATCTGGTATGGGTGCGACCATCATCGAACAACTTTCAGCTGAACGACTTTAGAAAAATAGATAGTATTATTCCTTTCATCAACAAATAAGACGAAACAATTAGGGATATTTTTTCCAATTAAAAAATAGAAAAGTGACCTCTGAAAGAGCTTAAAGATCCAAAGCAGATGCAAAGTTCTTTTTCAGAAGAATCTATACTTATAAAGGAAATGTTATGCGTGCGCGCGATGTCCAGACGAATCTATCGACCTACAGTCATGAAATTTGGTACACATGTAATCGTAAGAGTGATTAATGACCTCGAATCCGGAATTTTAAAATTCATTCGAAAATCTTATTTAATGTTTTGTCATTTTTGGCACGTTTACGGTGTAGTATCTTTTCTAATCGATCGAAAACAATTAATGCACCATCGGAGAGAAACAACAATTCTTCGTTCTAGAAGTTTGTTTGAGCTTCGCAAACGTAGTTTACTGAATTTGAGAAATTTTTAAAAAATAGTCAGTTTTATGGATCGAAATTTAATTTTGTTTTTTAAATTTGCTGCATCCGACGTTCTAATAACACTATTATTTTCAATTTTTTTCAGCTTATAACTGAACGAATCTGTCGTATTTAAAACAAGAACGGTAAAAAATATCTTTTCCGCTTTTATTTCTTAATTTTTTTCTGGTCAGTTGATAAGATATTTTATCTACGAGCTCCTCCCGTGACGCTTTTCCGGGACGTTGTAATTTCAATGTGCTGACGGTGCAGAGCGCATGTGACGTCATAACCTTCAAACTGAGATTCTGATTATTATTTTCGGCATGTCTTAACGTGTTTATGTCTCGCATATTTTATTTGCTTTATAATAATCATTTTCAGCGTTGCAATTTTTTAATATTGTTTCGATTAACGTACTCTGTATTTTCTACAGTTGAAATGTCATTATCGCGAAGAAAAGCGGGAAAGTCACAATGTGTATCTTTGTTTTGTTTTCAGAACTTTTTCATGACTAGTGTGAGTTTTTTTCATTCTTTGTTGAAGTCCTGATCCTCCACGGGCGCGTACTACTAGTATATACATAAAAGAGGAGAGAAATTCGCTGTGACCAAAGCGCTTCAGGTCGCAACCACTACCTTTTCCAGTTTATGTATATAGATTAGTGGAACAGGATATGGGACAACGAAAACTACATTTGAGTTTTAAATTTTGCTTTGACTAGAAGTTTTCAGAATCATAAATGCAGTATGATATGTCTCTGAATAATGTTTCCATCCCCTAGAGTAGAGTTATTTTGTTCTTTTGAAGAACCGTTTCATTAAAGCTGTTCAAAAATACTGTAAATTTGCACAAAAACATGAGGCATTCTGAGTGGTTATCTATACTTGCAAAGTGATCAGATGATGGCAAAATCGGTCCAGTTATTGAGGCTGGGACCCAGTCAAGGTTTTCCCACAGAGAATGTACCGTGAAGTAGTGTTTTCCGATTTCTAAAAAAATGAGGGTCGGTGGGGAGATAGGATCTTTGACACTGACCCAGAATCATAAGCTTTCATATGAAAAAAAAATGTCAAAATAGGTCCAGTGGTTGATTGGTCCTTTGGTATAGAAAATTATTTAAATATATAGATTCACCTGCCTTTATGCCAGCTGTTCGCCTCTAATTTTAATATCCTGTACCTATGCTTGAAACTTGTAGAAATAAGTTGGCGGTTGTAGAGGCTGAGGACACTAGGAAAGCTTGTTTATGATGGTTTAGAATATGGAGGGTGGTGCATAGGGGACCAGTGGATGATATATCTAAACGTCAAAAACTTCTTACATAGTAAAAGTTCGAAATCGGTCCAGTGGTTCAGGCTGGAACATCTCATGTTTTTCCCAAAAGAGAATGTGCAGTGAGAGTACTTTTTCGGTTTCTGCTGAAAATGAAAGGTAGATGGTATGAAATTGATGATCATATCATGTTTTCCTATATGAAATAAAAAATTATCGATATCAGTCCAGTGTTTGGAGTGTGGGAACTGGTCCTCTGATTTTGCAATAATTTTAAAATGTAGTTAAGGTTCTTTATAGGTTTAAAAAAAAGTTAATAATTATTTTCACTGGCGTATTATTTTATTTAGTTATGAGATTTAGATAACAATCTGTATATTTTTTCCAATATCAGTGCGGTGTTAATTTATTTGCTATGAGATTTGTGTTTTAATTCTTCATTTTCTATTATTGATTATCGTTCCGTCAGACAATTCTTACTGCATCGACATTATACAAATGTTAATTATTCCAAATAATTAATTATTATATATGAATCTGCACAATTAATAGCTAATTACCTTTACTTAAATATAAAATTAAATAGTGTGTTATGGTATTAGAGAAATTTGCTTCTTTCCCCGTCGGAGATGTCTTTGCCTCCCGTCGGAAAATCTGGCGCCGCCTCTGAGCATTCCGGCACCGCTTAGTTTTCTGAATACACCACTGTCCAATACCAAAGAAAATTTTGCAGCTAATTGTGTTCGCATAAGATAGAAATTTGAAAGCTTTCTTTCGGATTCAGAGGATCTAAATGGCCATTGAGAGACTCATTCAAAATGCTGTATTGAAATCTAGAATTTGGTACACACTTAGTCGCCAAGTCGCCATAAAACTAATGCAAGTATTAATGCATTAACTTATAGCGACGTTGCTAAGTGCGGTTGTCAAGGCATTGCATTGGATCTGGCTGCATTTTGAGAGGTGTACCAACTTCTAGATTTCAACACTAAAATGCTTTACTGTGTACTCTGCAGGTGGAATGTAAAACTCACAAAAAATCAAAGTAAAAATGTGAGAAATGAAAATAAGAAATGATAGATAATATTGAAAAAATAGATCACTCTTAAAATACGCAAAGAGTATCCCGAGAGGTTAAATTATATAATACCTAAAATCACTGGAAGAAGACAAAATTCAACAAAGATCATAAGAACGCATTGAACTTGAAGAAAAAATTATATACGACTTTTACAAAAAATTATAGATTTCTATCAAATTTTGGACGAAACTGGCGGGAAGTCTGATTTGTCTGTGAACACGATAACTCAAAAAATACGCAACGAACTACATGGATGAAATGGCTTATAGCTTTATCATCAGAACTTATTACGTATCTATCATTTTGCATCAAATCCGTCAACGGATTGATCGTCTGTCCCTCTCTGTTTATCAATGTATGCAGCGTGATAAGTCAAAAAAGTAGCAAGTTAGGAAATGATATGTTGTCTCGACATAAAATTGTTGATATGTATAATTTTTAGATGCAATCGATCAGGAGGGAAGTGGTGAAAAAGCATATTCAGTTTTCTTTCATATTGTTACTAAGCCCACATGTGTCATACTGTGTATTTTACAAGAAAGAGAGCATAACATTCTCCTGGTTTTTTTTGGTAAGAAAAAGTACTAAATCAAAGAAAATGCATTGCATAGCAAATATTTGTGATAGTTATCAGAGTCCGTTTGTTATATCAATGTTCACTGTATAATTGTTGTAAAAAACATTTAATATTTTATTGCTAATTTAGCATTTATATTAAACTTAATTTTATTAGAAAAATACTAATGTGTATATTGATCAGATAAACATATTATTCTGCCTATAAAATAAATATTTTATATATTTGATATCATGCCTTCAAATTTTATTTTAATTTAATAAAATAAAAGGTCGAGAAGATCAGACCAGAATCTAAAATTGAGGCACATTTTTTATTCATGTTCTAGGGATTATCATGTTTCATCTAGTAAATTAGATGAAAACTGCGTGTTAGATTGTTTTACTTACTAAGAAAAACCATCTGTATTAATTCAAATGAGATATTTCTGAAAGAAGCTCAATAGTTACCTAATGCACAGTGTTTAGGAAGTCTCTTGATGATTTTAAGAATTTGAAAATTTTCGGCAAACATTTTAATTCCTAATGGCTGAATAATCAAATAGCACTCACACAAACAGAAAATTTATAAATAATATATAGTACTGAAAGCAATTTAATATTATGAAAATTTCTGATGTACTCTCGTTTTTTTTCTAGTACATTTAATGGTGTATATTAAAATTTTGTTTCGTTTCAAATAAAATATATGTCAGATAGCTTTGAATATCAGAATTTTCCTCCTCTCTGAAATAAGTTATCGCAAAACCCATTGCTAGCGCAGACCCGCGAACTGATGGTTTAATTCTGAGCAACACAAGCACAGATTACTAATGAATCCAAAAATTCTGCATGTTTCAGAAAGGGGAAAGATACTCAGTTTTCACATTTGCCCTGTGCAACATGCTCTGCAGTTACCTCTCTTGTTCCCACTACTAATTATCCAAGAGCTATAATGCAAATGCTTCCTGGAAGATTCATATGAATCTTTTTCATCTGATTGATACAAAAGAGAATCAAATTTGTTATTTCAACCACGATTCCTTATTATTCAATTTGTTTCTCGGTTTAAGAGCATTGCACATCCTACTAAACACCTCGTCTTTTTATTTGATAATAGAATCAATTCATGCTCATGCGATACACGTCAAATATGATTTGAATCCATTGCGCATCTTGCAAGAGGAAAAAGGATGTGACGTCACACCATAGTCTTAGATAACGTACAACCAGATGTTATATCACATGCGCACCTTCGTTTGTCATGTGATTTACACGTCACGTGAATTGACTCCATCGAATGCTATTTATATCAATTATAAAAATACACATGTAATTGGAAAATGTGTGGATTTTAATTTATTACCGGCATGATAAAAATGATTTACAATTTACTTAAAAAATATAACATACCTCTTGAAGACTAAGATATTCGGTATTTGAACAACATATTCCTTGAATCTGCATCTAATAAAACATCTGCAGACCTTGGCTAGTAGAATGGCAAGCTCAACCAAAAACAATTCAAAGATTTCTTTCTACCTCTCAGCAAAATGGCAATTAGCACCACAGAAACATTGGTTAGCAATAGAATTTATCAGAAAGCAACGGCAATATGTATTTTTTTTCCCATTAAAATCAAATATTTCTTTCACTTTTTTCGAAGCATATTCTTTGAAACAAATAGCTTACTAAAATAATGTAAAAGTAGTACTTCAATATCTATGTATAGTCGTGTATCCTATTTGATAAATTGCTAGTATTTTAGGATGCTGGGGAAATATCTGGCCGAATTTTAAAAGGCAGTATAGGGAATCGAAATGAGCATTTTTTGTGTGTGTGTCACAGAATGTGTCCGAGAATTGCCTGTTTAAGAGCTTGTAGAGACAGCTAAATTACCTGGACGTCATACGTCCAAACCGCTGGATAGGTCTAGGTGGACCGGTTCCTTGGCCGCTACTATCACCTTATTTGCCATACATGGATTTTTTCTTGTGATGGGTATTAGAAAAACACCGTTTGCGATTCCCCATTCACTCCAAAGGAGATCTCCTCGCCAGACTATCTGCAGTTGCCGGAGATGTTAGGGACATACCTGGCATCTTTCAAAATGTTCTGTCATCCATGCGCCGACGGTGTGTGAAGCGAGAGTTCGTGGTCACTAGTTTGAGCATCTGCGTGAAACAGCACTCATTAAATAATTTGATAAATTTCCTTCGACTTGTCTTATTTCACTTTTCACATTTTTCTTCGTCCGGACACATATTGTTAGCTCTAAACTGTAGTGTTAATTAATTTCATCGATACAAGGCACAATTACTGCGGTTTTTTACCAACATTGGAACTAATTTTCTTCGTCTGATTTACATGTCTAACAAATCGTTTCAAGCAAATATTAGTTTGATACTTGATTTAAGAGACGAAGTTTGCTAATACAAAAGATGAATATCCATCAAAAATATGTAATTATCTTTATTATAAATCATCAGCCCTGAGAGACCAGTCTGTTGTAAGTGGATGAGACCAATTAAATGAGAGGTCTCGTTTCCAGAAGAGACCTGCACATAATAAAATAATAATTATTATTTTTTTAATTAGTGTAACCAGTTCTACTCTTGTGCAATGTAGAAAATATACCAAAACTATTTCAAGAATTGTCTCAATATTGCTGTTGTTTGCTTAACTATATTTTTACGATGCAATAATTTTAAAGACACGGTTTCCAACGCAAATTTCGTTTGAGTCAAAGAAATTCTGATACCAACTCTTAACATTTCTAGTTCTAGAACTCCATTTCTAAAACACTGGATTTTATATCGTAGTATTTTTCTGAGAAGAGGATGAAGTATTTTAACTCATTTCATTGGAGAAAAGAAACATTTTAATAATTTCAATAATGAAACAATTTAAAAATGTTAGATTATCAGAGCATATAGAAAAATTGATTTCTTATAAAAGATTTAATCATTCATGATTATACCATCCAAAACATTTACTTTTGATATGATCCGCCGCAATTTGATGACAAATGCTTGAAATTTAGAATTCTTCGTCCAAAGTAGAATTCTACCGGAAAGAAGTTTGTTTAATTTAGAAGCATGAACGCAGAAGAAATTTTGATAAGTTGGATGCTTTTCATTAGTGGCATGATCTCAGAATTAAGATTTCAGGTTTCGTGTGTTTACGAGCAACTGAAGCCGAATATAGTACAGGGAACTTTGGTAATTCGAAGCTGATGGAACCACAATAAAAATTTAATTTATCTAAAATTCAAATTAAGAACAACTGGTTCTAAGAAAGAGTGCAGCAAGAGAAAACAATTTTTAAACGAAAAATAGCAGTAAAAATTAATTTTTAATAAATAATGCATAATTAATAAATAAACAGTATTAAATTATAATTAAAATAGTAATAATAATTAGAATTAAAAACACTGATAATTTTAAAAACAATATTTGCAATAATGAGCAATTTTGATGAAAAAACAGTGTGCAGCACTTTGAATACAACAATTGTACAAAAAAATCCTTCCGAAAAAATAGCACAAATCACAACAAACGCGTTCAATTTCTTTTTTAGCGTGAACTTTTTTATTGCTTTTTAGATTGAATACATTTTACAACAGTAAAAGTCTTCGAGTGAATTAAGAACCTTCGAAAATGATTCACTGATAATCAATGAGGGTACAAGGTACGGATATATTTGACTAATGGAAACAATTCAGAAATAAAAACCATTTTTTTCAATTCTTAATTTTGGTTTCCAATTATCTAAAATAAATCCGAATTACAGACGATATTTTAACATTATTCGAATAGAAAATTCTAGGGACCACAGAATAAAATTCAAATTATTTATGAATTCGAAGTATGAACTTTCGAATTAGTAAAGTTACACTGTTTTCTCAGATATCCAATATTTATACGTTATTTGAAAATACTTTACCTAATTAGAAGTTTTTAAAAGTCAGCTGTTTACAAAGTAATGTCTAAAGTATCTATTTTAAAATACTTATATCGCAAGTTGTATATCGCAAGAAGTATTTGCTTTCTTCTTCATCTACAGGGAATAGTTTATTTGGTCCATATTTTGCATTCGATTCAAACAAAAAAAGACAGTTGCAGAATCAAATAATATAAAAGTGATGGAATCTACTCAAAAAGCACAAAAAAATCACAACACTTACTTGTAGAAGCATTCACTGCCATTAACGTTTCACGAAAATCTCCTGTGCACTCGTTTTCAGATCCAAATCCATCTGTTCTTCAGAGAGAAGGATTTTTTTCACAGAGACCAGAAATAAAATTCTCAATAGATGCAAAAAAGGGTGTTCCGTCCAATCTGAATATGAGGAATTAACGATGACGTTAAATAATAACAAAATGTAAATAATAAATATAACAATCCAGATAAAAATAATAATTTGAATGAAGAAGATTCTCCAAGATATTCTGAACTATGTTCCTAATACCACTTTTAGACCGGCTATCCTGAATCATGTCCAAAAGTACTAAAATTCATTAGAAAATATTTCTCTCTAATATTTTTATGTTTTGGGGGCCAAAAACATAATGTTCTACGTTGCCAGTATCTCTTTCACAGCCACAATTTGGGAATTTGTCATAAAATCTGTTCTGATGAGCCGAAAAACATCCATGCATTATAAGGACTTGATTCAAATAAAAGTCATCAAAGCAGTTTAACATAAATCTGGGTATCATCCCAAAAAGAAATCTGGAATCGTTGCTAATCTCCCTTCTTATCTGCCAATCTCAGAAGTAGTAGCTCAGTCTCAGTAGAAGAAACCCGACTATGTCTTGATGGAGATCCGCCAAAAGCATGATATTACAAGGAAATGGTTGGAAAGGTAAACAAGCATATGTGCTATACTATAAGAGTTTCGTATTTAATAGTAGTGAAATACCACAAATTTTTCAATTCAAGTTTATCTGGGAGTGAAAGGGAAATTTGAGAATATGGCTTAAAATTCTTGCATTCATGTACTAAGTTAAGATAAAATCTTAGTTTTTACCTAACATTTTCTAGGCATGAGCAATACTTGACTGCAAATATAAGCAGCAGAAAATTGAGGCTCCTCTCTTAATATAGACAAAATAAAGTGAAATTTTCCGTTCCCAAACGGCAACACCGAAAACTTTACTCATACAATTTTTTTTTTTAATTTATATAGACTGTTGCTTAAGAAAAAAAAAATTATTTAAAATATGTTTAGTAGAAGAGATATCGTAGCAAAAAAACTTTATTTTTATTCTCCCCCTTACTCTAGCATTCAATTTGAATTAACAGCAATTACACTTATGCTCAGAAATTAAGAATACCACTTTGTACGAATAAAGCTGAAAAAACGCAAAAGCCTGTTTAATACAAAAAAGGAAAAGAATAAAACATTCGGTGCACGTACCACAGTATTCAACAAAATAAGGAAAACGTACCGTGAATTAAATGGAGAAAGCATGTCTCGTGTACAAAAACAAGGTTACTTTTGCCACTTGCTGCAAAACAGTCAGTAACACACTGGGAATGATGAGAACTAAATTATCCATCTAGTCCTGGGGTAAACCCTTCTGCTCTTGAATCAATGCTAGGAAAAGTTCCTAGAGAAGAAGTAAAGTCCTCCGTAAGAAGTGGATGATGTGCTGTAACCCGTTGCCTGAGCCTATCCCATACATGCTCTTTCAGGTTCAAATCTGGAAAGAAAGTCTACCATTTCACACAGGTGATATCTTCTTCTTCAAGATATTCGTCCACGATGGCTGGACGGTAAGGACGGACTTTTTCATTCATAAAGATCAATTGTGCACCCGTTGCACCTCTAAACAGACTAACGTGTTGTTGCAGGATTATATCCTGATAAATATGGGCTATCATGGTTCCGCGTTAGACATGAAGAATTGTTTGAGAACCCAGAATAATGCTATCCCAAACCAGAAGTCCAGCGCCACCATAATGATGATGTTCAATGTCATTTTGTTATGCAAAGGGTCCCTGGTGCTCTCTACATGAAAATACGACGCGAGACAGGTTGCAGAATTCGTCAGTAAGCAACACACGAGCCCACCGTGCTGGTGTCCTGTTAATATGTTCTCTGAACCAGGCCGAAAGGCACGTGCAGTGAGTTGCCGTAAGTGAAACACACTTGAAAGGCCTACAGGCATATTGGCCATACTCTTTCAATCCTCTGTACATGGCATACCTCGAAATTGTGGAACTAATGGTGCAGAGAATTGTCAGGGCAGGTCTGCCTCCGTACTATACACGTTTGTTGCGGCAGTCACTGCCAAATATCTGTCCCCTTGCAGCATTTTAACCATGGAACGACCTATCTTGAAGCCTCTGCTTACGTTTCTATCTTCTTCCACACATGGCCACAGCTTAGATAGCACATAGGCTGTGCGATTTTCCAACCGAACGATAATTCTGCCTCTTAAAAAAAAATCTCCAATGTGTGTTCTATGGCTATTCGTTTAGGGTAACCTCAGACTTACAAGCCTGTTGTAAACCGAACTCCGTCACAGCAGCAATTCCTTTTATATATTCTACTGACAGTTCTGTTCCTTATGATGTACTTTCAGCGCTGTCTGGTGGCTTAGTTCAGCTTCAAACAGAAGCACGTTATTCCAGAAGAGATTTTTGGTTCTATTTCATCAGAAATACTTGCTCTAGTGCAATTTATTTTCTGTGAAGCTCAAATATTCTTAATTTATAAGCATGTGTGCATAATTTATGTTAAAACGGTATTATTAGTAGTGCTATAAATCTTTTAAAAAATACGAGTGTTAAGAAACGCATGATTTTCTTTCGTTAATGTTGTAAAATTTATCTAGAAATAATTTTTTTCTAGATAATTTTCTTTTTTTAACCATTATTTTATATTTTGAACCATTTAAGTTGGTTCAAAGATAATCTTACTTTTGAAAATTTTCCTTCTTGAATGCTTCGTCTGATGTAATATTGTTAAATACATCTGTTTCATCAATGCTGAAAATGTCTTTTTCTTGATGATCATGCATAGCATTTGACCTCGTATTCTGTTCCCTTCCTTGACAGTTGAAAAGAAAAGCTTTCATTATTACTCTGTGAAATATGGTTTTAAAAAAATTCGCATCAGCCATCCTTTTGAACACATTAAACCAGCGGTTCCCAACCTTTTTGGTTGTGTGAACCACCTGTTGCGTAAAAAATATTTTTTTTAGCTCCACTGACTAAATATACAAGTACAAAAATACAAACACATATAATACATTTATATATTATATGCACGTATATGTCAGTAATTAGTAAAGCTAACTCTAAAAAGGATTAAAAATATATTGTTTAAAAAGCAAAAAACGAGTGACGACTCTTGAAGCTTCCCTTGGAGCGTATAGTGTTCCCATAGATTGGGAACCGCTGCATTAAACCATTTTGTAAATTCATTGAGGCATAACCCCTGCTACTGGCAGAATAAGCTTCTTTGAGTTATGAAGTGTTTCATTAACACCTTCGGGACAGAATCGAATTCTAGGTGTTCTCCATTTGGCCAGTGGAGATTCCGAATAACGACTCCAGTAGCACACAGATATTGTACAATATTGTATAGTATCGTGCAATCTTCGCAATATCCTATAATATTGTATAATATCGAAAAATAATTGTACACTGTCGTGCATCATGTTGCGCTGCCAAGAGAAATGTTGCTCTGCAGGACCCGAAACCGGCTCTGCGGAAAGTTCAGTATCACTCCCTAGGGATTGAAGCCGTCTCGAAATTGGGCATATCTATTATAAGCTCTCTCTCTCTCGTTTTGGTTTGAGAACTGTTAATAAAGTCCAAATTTTTTCATTAGCAAAGGCTCGTTTCCTTTTATTTTATAAAAATTATTTCATCGTTCGAGAGATCATAAGAATATACAGGGTTATTAGAAAGTCGTTACACATTTTCTGCATGAACTAATCTTATTTAACAATATACCATATTGTTATAATATTCACCCACTATGGGCCACTATTCAGTACATTTTAATGTGACTAGTCTGTACATTTTATGTATATTCTGTAGAGTTCCGCCGTAGACTTAAATGCTCTCTCCAACATACTTCGTGTAATTTCAGACACTGCTGTAATTCGGTTTTTAATTATTCAATGCCGATTATCTTGACAGAATACACCTTAGAACTGACAAAACTCCAGACAAAAAAAGTGTAACAGAGTCAGGTTTGGTGAGCGAGGAGCCCAAATTCTCGGTGGCCAATCCATCTCCCTGTACACTACATAGTCCTCACGTTCTAGCTTACACACAATCTGATTGTGGAAGGCGCGCTGTTTCAAATTGTAACATAGGACTTTCCTGACTGTGGACTATAGAATACCAAGTTCGCATCTTACTCTCCTTGTAGAGACATATAAGCTACCCACGATTGCGTCCTGTAAATTTTGTACGGTTTCTGATGTTACAGACGGCCTCCCAGAAAGTTCTTCGTTTTAAACACTACCAGATCTTTTGAATTTGCTTAATAGATTCTTGATGGGGCTTGGTTTTCTCAATCTGCGGATGAAATCATTCTGCACGCTCGCTCATGCATCATTCTACGCAAAGGAGTGCAAACAATGGCTGTTCGGTCTTCTGTTGTCAGCATTCATCTAGATAACCCTGCAAAAAGAACTTAATTAACAAGAATCAAACTAAAATATATAACGACTTTAAAATCACCATATTTTCAAATCGTACCCTATCAGCACAAAATATTATACGATATTTCCGCGATGTTGCTACGATATTCAAAAGGTCGCACAACATCGCAAAGATATCGTATGAATATTGTTGGACATCTTGTGCTGATAGGGTAAGTATCAATTATTCTGTTTGCACGCTTGCTTATATATCCGATCAAGTTCTCAACTATAAACACATATGTCCATAGTGCCATATGTATAAAAATGTATGCTCTTCAATGTACACTTGTAAAAAAAAGTTTGTTTCAGATTATTTGCTTCTACAACCAACAGGAGTGTTCTCCTCTAGACTTTCTCGTATCTTAACACAATATGGCGCATTTTGTGCTTCGTGGTAAAATGGAAAGAACTGAGAATGCATATTGGACGTCTTCGCATAGATCCATTTATCCCATTCCAGAATTTGATACCAATGTGCAATTTTGGCGAAAACATTACATTTCGTTTCTCGAATAGTTGTATTTTAGAGTTATCGCGTTCAGGAGTGGCGTTAGAGTCCGCCCGACGGGGGGGAACAGTTTGCCCAAAGGGGGGCAAGATCACCCCTACAAGGGGGGCAAGATCGCCCCGACAAGGGGGCACTACCTGCTGTACAAAGGGAGGTACCCTCTCGAATTCTCGCCAGATCTTTATTTATATACGAGTTGAATAGCCAATTGCGTGAATGGGGTAAAAAAATTTGCTCCGACGAGGGGCAAAGCATCCCCGACAGAGGGGTCATGCCCCCCGGACACCCCACTGGCGCCACCCCTGATCACGTTGACATACCTACACGCTGATATATAGACCGGCAGACAGTCAACGCTTTGCGGATTTGGTCGAAAGTTTGATACAGATCTACAATTCTGTTGATAAAACCGTATGCTTAATTTCTTTCATCAGCTCCCTTTGTGTTTTTGAGTTATCGTGTTCCCATATACTAGGACGGATAGACATAAAAACTTCCTGTAACGAATTTGGAATGATGGTACATTTTTATAGAGCTCTACAATCCGTGTAGTTCGTTGAATTTTTCAGCTATCGTGTTCACAAACAGACTTTTTTTTTTTACTTAGGGAGTTTAAAAACGTGGAGATTCATCAAAATCTGGAGGTCGATTTTTTCGATGATTGAAATACATTATCTTTGTACGATTGCTAGAAAATAAAAAAGAACCATGCATTGAGAATTTTATAGTTCTTTTACATGAAATTATGATACCGAATTTCTTACAGGTAGATATTGATTATAAGCTCATAAAAATTCATTACTCGAATAGGAGTTGACAAAAATTCTCTTTAACAGAGAGATAATCACACTCGTGATTGATAGAGTGGGTTCGACTATAATTTTGATAGCCTTTGAAGAATTTCTATAATATATCTTAATAACTTCTAAACCTAAATGTGTGTCAAGCAGAGACTTTCGTCTCACAGTTTGATTTTTCAGTATTACTTTTTATATCCTCTCTACTTTCAATAAACATAAGACGGCACTCTGATGATAAGAAAACAGACGATGCATCGTTAGATGAAGTTGAATAAGAAGTACTATCAAAAATAATGGAAGACACGCCCCCTCACAAAAAATAAACATTCTTTGGAAGACTGACAGAAAATTTATCGTTTAAAAGAAACTTTAGTTTTATTAAACATGTAATGCATCTTTATAGAATGTGAAAATAAAAGTTTGAAAGAAATGAGGATATTGAGTTGATGCAACTCGACTGATCATGCTTTCTAAATAAGAACTATCTTATGTTCAATATAAGTGCTTGTTAGTCAATTATCTTTCCATATTAATTGAGAATTTAATAGTTTGATGGTTGAAGTAGTTTTTTTAGGATTATAAACGTTTGGAGTTTGTTTCAGTTAACATTGATAAACAAAAACAGTTCAAGATAATAATTATCTCCAGGTTTCGTTGCAGTAATTTTCGAGATAAAACCAGCGGGAGTTATCTCCTCTTACAACTTCACAATATGGTGAAAATTGAGATTGGCTTCGCCATACAGGGAAGAGGATTCAGTTTGCATTTTGGACCTCTTCTCGTTGACCGATTGGTTCAAATTTGGACACTGATGATCAATTGTGAAGTCAAAACAACGCACCCATTTTTGAAATTCCTAGCTTATTGCGTTTTTCAGTTATCGTGGGCGCGGCACACAAATGGATAGACCAACAGACAGTCAACGTTTAGGCGGATTTGTTCCATAAATCTAGCAATAAAATCATACGCTGAATTTCATTCCTCTCGTTGCGTTTTCGAGCTATCATGTTTGCACACACATGGACGGATAGGCTTCCAGACTTCTAGTAAATGGAATTCGTCCAAAATTTGATAGAAGTCTACAATTTTGGTGTAAAAACCGCATACCAAATTTTATCCGTTGGGCTTGGTGCTTTTATGATGTGTGGTGTTCGCAGACCAACAGACTGACATAATTCCAAAAATGCTTTTTTTTCGGGCTCAGGATAAATCAGATGGTATAAAACTTGGATGGAAGGTCGAAAACAAGGACTAAAACTCATTAAAGTCTTCAGGTCGAATTTTTTTACAACTACAATGCTTTTTATTTCTAGATTACTTTTACGATGAAGTAAAAAGGAAGAAATAATGAGGAAATATATAAGTTAGAAAGAATATGGTTACTTTTCTTTAGATAGTTTTTATTTTAAATTTTTATGCCCAATACAGCATCCTCGAGTTTTAAGCATCAATATTCTATGTACAACCCTAAAAGGATCAAAATGTGAAAGGCTTATTATAAAAAATGACGCAATTGCAATAAGAATTCGATTATAAAAAGTACACGTTTGTCAAATAACTCCTTAGTTGCATTTCAAATTTATTTCCTATGGAAAGGAAATGGGAAGAAAATAAATCTCTTTACCCCACACAAGTTGATTTATTGCATGCTTGTTTCCTCTACATTATTAAATTGCTACTCAGTATTACTTGTGACATAATGCAAATTAGAATAATAAGGAATCTATGATGGAAAAATAGACATATTTAGTTTAAAATTCAATGCCGTATTTTAAGGAATACAATAATCTGTATTATACAGGCAGATTGGAGCTGGTAACATAAAATGAATATGCAATACAAAATAGTAATAGGCTTTAGCGTTTAAATATTTGGCGAATTTCCTTTCCCGAATTATTTTTCCCACATCCGGTATCTGTTTACACCAATGAGATGCTGACTTGCTGAGTCCTGTATGGTTACACACTTGATTTGGAGGAGAGCAAGATATAATCTTCCACTTGTATCGAAAAAAATTTCATATTTACAGAAGATATTGAGATAAATATCTGGAAATCACGTAAAAACTGAAGTAAAGAATGCTTATCTATATCTATATTTGACTCACTGCTTTCTATTTCTTGTGTGCTTCTAGTTCCAAAGAGAATAATACCCATTCACTAGAAATTCGGTAGAAAGCTAAATATTAGAGGCCAACACTTAACAGTTCTTTAAAATAAACTCAAAAGACACTCCATCAAATGCATTCAATACTGTCAACGACAAATGCTCTTTAAATTCAAAAATCAGTTTGAATCAAACTGTAAAAAATTGTTAATTGCTTAATATAATTTTATATCAGTACAGTTAGCAGGAACGAAATTTTATTTTGAGGAACAGAGTTAAACTCAACTTATTAAGAAATATCCAAAAAAGATAGCTCTTCATCCAAACTTACAGGCATAGCTTCTTTTCTTTTCGGCCAGTCATTTGTTCTTTATTTCTTTTCCACTTGCTCTATTTCTGTTTTTGTTCGTTCCTAGTAGATAAGAACTTTTTCCTACCTTAATGATATAATATTGACAGTTCAACCCATTAACAGCAAGGTCTTCGGTAGAGCAGAACAGCACGCTTGAGAACCTGGAAAATATCACTGATCAATTTCAAACGCAGCTAGAACTTGAAGCGCAAAATCTCCTGCGTAGGAAAATAAAAATTCACTTTGTCAGATATCTTTTGGTTATCCATTATATAGAATGCGTAACTTACAGTTCTGTCACTTTTAATTTGCTTAATCATTTGAAGTAAATGCGCAAACCGAAATATCCGAAGTAAATGCTTATAGAAACTTGGAAATTCCATAGAATGCAAATATTCAATTAGCTTCTATCATTTAAATTACCAATCGGAACTTAACTGTAGTAAAAGATCTTTCAACTGCAACTACTACAAATAAAATGCTCTATTAAGTATTTTACTTGTAGTATATTAATTCATAAAAGTTAAAGAGAGATGGCATGTTTATTAATTCTTAAACATTGCATCGAATTTGAATCTTTTATATGAAATTGTCGTAAAATTTCTATCTTTTAAAATATAACTCATGAAGTGATTGAAGTGATGCAGAAACGGAATCTTCCTCTCAATGAGATACTACATTCCGTTGAAAAAAAGACATTACAGGAAAAACATTATCCGTATCCTTGAATGCGCAAAAAGTCAAATGAAAAGCTGTGATTAATCCGAGTGACACCATCATGAAACCTAGCTACTTAAAACCTACCTTAACATAAAAAGAACGACTGGGAAAATGGACTGTTGTAAAACGAAAAATAATAATAATAATAATAAACATTGGAAATTTAGGAACTAAACCTCCAATAAGTTTTAACTGCGTTTTTCTATTCTGATTGACCTTACATCTCATTTAAGAAATTATAATATGTACAAGCATTCCATACATTTTACAGGCAGATCTCGTCCTGCATTCCACGGCATTGAATAGTTACACCCAGGGATTCGGCGCTGAAGTTGAAATGTAAGTATTCTGAAGATGGGAGGCATGTCCTCCACATTGCAGCGTCAAGAAGGCAATGAAGACTGCTTTGAGAAATGGTAGATAACAGAAACACAGATCACCAAAGAAACTGAAGCATTACACCAAATTCATCTTTATTAGCCATCCAACATGTGTCCACTTCTCAAGTTATTTCCTCGACCAATGGCAGATGTTTAGCTAAGGAGAATGTGAGTTCAGTAAATAACAACCTCTAGTCTGCCATCTGTCAAATAAAAATTCCACCTGCATAAATAATGAACTCGGTAATGACCGATTGCACCGGAAAGGGAGTTACAAGAGGAGATACTGGTATTAGAATCAAACAGTTCCCAGATTGCCAGCATAGGCTCTCCTGGAAATTCAGTTTGTTATTCTATTTAATGGTGTTTTAATTTACTTGATAATAAAGAATTTTGATCCCCAAAAATATATCGCTTAATTATCAGTTCTCTAATAACATTATCAGCCACTTCTCAAATATAACAACATTCTGATGAATTTCAGTAGCTGTTTCTTTTAGCCTATTGACCCGTTTGCTTTATTTTGCAACAAAATAACACAGAGAAAGATTATTGAAGGCGTGTAATATGATTACCTCGTTCCTGCGCCAGATGCACAGAATAAACTGAGGAATTTGCTTTTATTTCCGAAAATTGATTGATTAAAAGTTAAATAAAGAAAAATGTATCATATTACTAAAATACTACTTTCATCGAATTATTTACAAGTAAGAAAAAGTTTGATTCCAAGCCACTCAAGTAGGTGTACCATCATATTGATTTGCTCACTTTTTACATTTCTCTCTCTCTCTAATCAATAAACCATCAATCTGATCTGAAGATTTTACCTTTATTTCTTTCTGTACATAAGTACTAAAAGTAACCATTCTGTTGGATTTTCAGTACGCAATATTCTGAAACGTAGTATTTCCTCTTATATAAAATAAATATACAAATCAAAGCAATCCTGACTTGTTTTAAACGAAAACTCTTCACTATATAATGAAAAAATATTACTTTTATGTTAATTCTTTAAATGGGAATTTTAAATAATTATTTCAGCTAATTTATGTGACATATATTTGTTGATAGATTTTAAAAATAAAATATTTTCAACCAATTGTTTTCCTTGTGCAAGTGCAAATATGCCTAAATGATCTCAAATATTTTTTTATTAAATTAATATGAGCAAGTTATTTGAAAAGCGATCAGGAAATGTTGCACAAAATTTATTTTTACATTGAAAAATACTACATGAAACATCATCACAAATACTGAATCTCATTAGATCAAATTTTGTGCATTTACGACTTTCTTGAAGAATTTTCATTTCTCTAATAAGCCCTTAAACGGTTAGAGTTCAGAAATAAATTAAAAAGACTGTAAAATATTTTAATAATTAGCTCCTATTTCTTCATTTAACATAATTGTTTAGCAACTCACCTGTCAATTGATTCATGTTAATTTAAGAAATATTCTTCTTGGAGTACTTATACTTTCTTAAAACGCTTTCTTTTTTTATTCATTCAACCTTTGAAGCATTATCTAAGAAAGGTAGAAATCACGTGTTTGATTTGTCTTCCCCAGCAGCTTTTTAATACTTAATATCATGAATTGTAATGATAATAAAGAAATATTTTTAATTAACTACTAATATACAGTATGTTTCAGATTAAAGAGAGAAGCTTGAATATTCAATTCAAAGATTACAGAATTTTTTTACATTTTGCTCGCTTTCGTTTTCATATTAGGCCTGCCGTATAACAAAAATAGAAATTAGCAAAGTTTTTTTAACTGACTGTACCGTTTGGAACAGCCTTTCATTCTTTCTCTACTGCGGCAGAACTATTTCATTTGAATTATGAATTTAACTACGAGCACAGAAAATAATAAAATCAGAAGGGTTGTTCTCCCCTCGGTCTTTCCGTATACATACATAATATGGCGTATTTTGAGTAAAGAATATACAATAAGCATTTGGACCTCTTCTTTTTACCGTATTGGGTCAAAAATTTCATACGTACAATTTTGAGGTAAAGACCAAATATCAAATTTTCTTTATCTAGCATGTTCCTTTTTTGGGTAATCATGTTCTCATGCCCACAAATAGACAGACCGACAGGCAGTCAACCTTTTGATGGATTTGGTCCAAAATCTGATACACATTTAAAGTTCTAGTGTCAAAACTATGAGCCAAATTTCGTCTATATAGCTTGTGGCGTTTATCAGTTATCGTATTCACATGCACAGGGTCGGAGAGACGGATTTTGTCTAACATTTGATAAAAATATACAATTTTGTTTTAAAGACTCGTACAGAATTTCATCACTCTAACTCGTTGGGTTTTTTAGCCGTTATGTTCAGAGACAGACAGACAGAAACGAATTTTTCGGACTCAGAGAGGTCTAAAATAGGAAGATGCATCAACATCTCGAGGCCGAATTTTTTGACGATTACAATACTTTCTCTTTGTATATGAGAAAATAAAAAAGTTTAAATCCGGAGAAAGCAAAAATGAGTGAACATTTAAATTCTTTTAAGAGTAGTAGGTGATTCAGGGATTTGCAGTAATAATCATTTGGTAATTTTCTATCCACGATTAGTGTGTTTAAATCTTTCCATGATTATTTCACAACAGTGAGTTTAACATCAGAAATTTGGTTTATTGAATATTTTTTACACACAATAATGATAAAAAGAAATCTACTGAATGAATTCTGATATACTCTTTTTTCTGGGCAACAAGGACTTTGTATAATTCATAATTAACAAGAAATTTTTGAAATTCTAATACTATCGGAATACTCAAGCTTAGACAGAGCAGTTATTCCCTAGCAATTTACATGACATTTTTTGCATGCCATTTATGCGTTATTTTTTGGTTGTTTTTTCAGCTGATATTTTGAAACAAAAATGGTTATGGAACTTCAGCATAAAACTGTTAAAATAAATCATAAGAACCATTGACAATATTAATATGATGCGTGATACAAAATGTTATGTTATACCAAAATGTTAAAAATTATCAAAATTAAATATAATTTTGATTTGTGGATTTATTTTACAAGAATTTTGATCAAATACTGTTCCCGAGTGTGTGTTTTTTATTCTTGGTATAGCAGCGTTATTATTTACATAATTTGGCTAGTTTTCGGCAATGACCCGAGTACTTAACATTTTTATTATTATATTACAAGTAAAAACAACATATGCGTTTTGTCGTTTTTATGGGTGATTAAATATTGATAAGGTTTCGTTCTTTATACTGAGATCTTTATATTACCCACGAAATGCAACTGTAACTGTAAGTGTTCAGTGCATTTGGAAGTACTCCTTAAGGGTATTCGGGCATACTCTTTATAGCGAAAAATTCCGACAAACAAAATCTAGACAGAGTCTAAAATCCCAACAAATCCATATCTAAATCCAAATACTCAGTTTGACTTAATTAAATATTATTTTAAACTGAATATTACGTATTACTAATTAATAGTTTTAATCACAAAAACATAAATATTATGCCATTACAGAAATAAATCTTGACAAATTTAGATAAAGATTAAGGAAATTTATTTTTTAAAAAAGAAAAAAAAAACACTTACGCATTCGCAGGGTCGGATTTCCCATAAGGCCAACCCATGCCATGGCCTAGGATGCAGCAATCACTAGTCGTATATATAAGAGAAATAACAACAAAATCATTAAAAATTTTCAGTATTATTTTAAAGAAACCATATAGAATGCTGTTATTTTTTAAATTTAAATCCGTAGATATACATCAAATGAAGAGAACGGTACATTTATATTGCTCATCTCTGAAGTTATCATTAGATTTCTCTGTCGCAGGCAAAAAGCATTTGCTATTTATCGTAAACCACGTGTTAGAGGAAAATTCCAGATTTGGCATTTCAGCAGTGATTGTAAGTTATTCATTATACTCATATTGCTTGGCTTTTTTAAATCTACAAATAGTAAGAAAGTAAATATTTCGTTACTATGTTTATATACCTTTTAGTTTACTGATGGCCGTAAGAAGAAAATTTGATAGAGGTGTTCGTCGAATTATAAGGGGCTGCGGGTTGAGATTTTTATTACAAAATATGAAACATACTAATGTATGCCTTGTTTCTACAGTGTCATTTAATGTCCTGTATTGTAAATTTGACATAAAAAGATTTCAATTAAATTCTATAATAGCAAAAGAATCGATGTAAATCTTTTGCATTTTCGTCAATTTTATTCACTGTATTTTTAATCGAACACACGATCTGGGTTAATAAATTAAATAACAAAAGAAGTAATCGTTTTACCAACGCGTATGGTTTATGTAGGTTATTTTGGTTCGTTTTTAAATTTTTTAAAAATATTTAATCTTGACTTACTTTTATAAACTGGTTTTAGAGTAATGATTTCAAATTTGTTATTTTTAAGAAAAATGAATCAATTTATTAAAATATTTATTATTTAAAATTTAGTTTAATTCTTTCAGATTATCTGATCACAAATGAAAAAAATAAAAATAATAATTTTCCATGGACTATATGGTATTTTTACACAAGGACATTTTTTTCAGAGGTGGAAATCAATCATCAGAAAAAAGCGTCTACCAAAGGCAGAATTTAGAAAGAGAGCAAAGCCGGAAGTGCTTCGAAAAAAAGTTAAGAAGTCTTGGAACAATAGTTGCCATCAATTTCCAGAAATAGAAATTCTGAAATTCAGTCACAAGAACAAGACTTCAATGAAAATCCCCGAGAAAAGGAAATGAAAAAAAAAGAAAAAAAATTTCAGAAAATGGAACATCAAGAGGAGCTTCCATACATTGAATTCTGCTAGCTCAACATCCAAGTCTTCATCTTCAACGCAATAGGCTAAATAATTTCTTCCCAGATCCAGCAAGTTGGACTATAGGCAATTAAATAAGTCTTTTGCATCATAATATAGACTGAAACAGAATAAAACTGTTAACTTTAAGTCGAGGCGACAGTACAGTGATACGCTGTGGTAGTTACTTCAGTCTAAAAAGGATATCTGGTAATACGCAGGACCGAGGTTCCTAAATCTACTCGAAAAAGAGAGAAAGTATCTTCTGTAGATGTCATCGCCTCCTCCATTCTGATGCAAAGACTGAATTATTTTTTTGTAAAAAATGAATTTAATGATTGAAGGAGAAATCTTTCATCTAGAATGATGTAACATGAGAATTTTGTTAGTTACAGACATAATATCCTTATTTTAAAATAAAGAGGAGCCAAACTGTGTGACTCTCCAACTGACTAAAATGTTCATCAGGCATTGAAATCTGGAAAAATGTGTTACACTATGTCATAGCTGTTATAAAAGCTTCAGCTTCTCGTAGTATGCCATTTAGAGGTTCAAATGAAAATACTTTGTTAGAATAATAAAGACAATTATATGATGATGCTGGAAACAATTTCAGCGGTTCGTCCATTTTTGACTGATAATATTAAGAAATTTCAAAATCTAGTTAATGAACAGAAATTGAACCTCTCATCAGCTATTTGTGATGACTTCATAGAATTCTGGTTAAAAAAATACTGGTCTATATTAATGACGAAGTTAAAATTTCAAAGTACTATATTCCCTTGTTGTTGATCAAACTCCTGATATTTTGTATGTGGATTAGCAATAATTTATCTTGCGTTGTATTAAGAAAAACAGGGAATCTCTTGAAAGATCCATCAAGTTTTTACCTAATCTTGGTCACAAAGCCCATGAAAGGCAAATCTGTAACTATGATTCAATAAAATCTCCACCTTGGCATTTCGAAATGTCGTGGAAAATCACACCACAATCTGTATAATATGGCAAATGTTTAATCGGGTGATTAGGCTAGATTAGTCGAAGTTTGCCCTCTTAAATCCTTCATACCTGTGGGGATACTCTAAAATTAGTGAGGGTGCATGCTGTTAATTTTTGTACTGAAGCAACATCTTCTTTCAGTTCATTAAAAGAGCTTCATAGGTACTTTTCTGTATCTATTGCGAGATGCAAAGCATTAAAGATAAATAGCACCCTCATAGCATGAAGTCTCTCCATCACACGATAGTCCGATAATAGGCAAGTATCATGCATGTAGAACATTGAAAGAAGTCTGATTTGCCATTATAGATGCTTTAAAATATCCCGGAAGTGACGGAATCCAAAAACCAGAAATTCAAGCAAAAGCTAGAGGTATACTCATCAAGCTGCAAAGTCTTGATACAGCGGACTGTTTGAGAGAAGGATATAGCTAAAATAACTCCAAATGAACAAGTATGTGCAAAACGTGGATATTGATTTTTGGAAGCTACCAAAGTTCTCCAAGCTTCAGTAAAGTTCTAGATAGAACTAGGAGAACAGTTTGATTTATATGAGGAAAAAGCTCCGATTGTTTCTGAATAGAAAGCATATGAGTGTAACGAAAATTATTTGATTCTCAAAAACATAAATCTGAGGCAAAAAGTGATGCAAGTTTGTTTAAGCAGGCATCACAATTTTCGAATCAATACATTTCTAATGATAGTTGACAACCATAAAGCAGAACTGGAGAAAAAGTTAGTTGCTTACAAAGAGTTTGGAGAAAGATTCGGTGTTATTACAAAATTCTGGTTGGTGACCTCCCGAATTTGAAGAACAAGGACAAAACCTGCTTTCGATTTCCAAAGATGGCGACGAGTAGTTGTCCATCTTAAATCTCACATAACTTATTGCAATATTGGGACTAAAAACATCATAATATTTTGCAAGTAGCTACGAGTGAAAAACAACAAATAATTTATCCAAACGCTGGTATCATTAAAAATATTTGTCAGCATGCCAATGACGAATTATTTAGCTGAAATATCTTTTCATCCTCTGAAAAGAATCAAGGATAATTTAAGATTTGCGATGCAGGAAAAGAAACTGAATGCCCTTGCTCTTCTTTTCATTGAAGAAGATTTAACAGGATCTGCCGACTTCAAAGAAACAATTGAAGCCTTTTCGCGGATAAAAGCGCAAATGTAGAAACTATTATGGATTCAAAACGACTCAAGAAATTCGGTGGATTTTTTTTGCAATTTTAAATGTTATGCAGTTGTATAAACATTGCAGTAGTGTAATTTTGAGTTTAAAAAATTATGCTGTTCAAAGATAATAAAGATTGTATTAATGTTTCAAAAATAAACTATTACATATGAAATTGAAAATTGTAAATAAACTTTTTGAGCTGGAGAGGTGCAGAATTATGTGCTTTGACCTAGAGCGTAGAAATGTTTAAATCCAAGCCATGTGTTAATAAAAATTCATTGCAATATCAGAGAGTGCTACTTAAAAAATATTCCTATTAACCATTTCAATGTTTTTAGAGCAAAGGATAACTATATTTCTCTGATTGTTCATCATAACTAATGACGGCTCGTGTTTTATAATCTTCGGGGTGCTGTAACTTTTAATCCTTTCACTGTGTAGAAATGCATATTTGTACAACTTAAAATTTTTGTCATTTTTCATTAATTTTGAATGGTTTTATATTTAATTAATAAGCTTATAACATTTTTTCCTTCAAATAGGTAAGTAAGAGTTTCTTTTCCTGAATTCCTTACTACATTTATAAAAATTCACACAGCTGAGGCTGAACAATAAAATAACCATATAGTACAGAAATAAAATAATTTTCTTATCAGCTAACAAGAAAAAATGTTATGGTACAGCTAATATAAAAATAAACATAAGCGAAAAATATTTATTAGTATCATTAAACATTACTTAAAAATAAAATATATTCTTCTTGTTTTGTTTCCAGAGAAGAGATCAAAAACGTTAAAAATGATACTTGTATGACGATTAAAAAATGTTTTATATCTCGAAATATAAACGGCTGCATGTAGCCTATCCGATTCATATTGTGTGCGTCAGAAAATATTTAATTATTTTTTTATTTTAAAAAAGCAGAGTTCAAGTTCTGATGTACTGTGTAGTAACAGGAGTTGCCACAATGAAAAAAAAATGATTAACTTATTCTATTACATCTATCTAAAGGTGCACTGTGATATTTTAAAATCGGAATATACTAATCGATATTCTTTTAGAAATTCTGTTCCTTGAAGCGAACCATGTTTTATTCGATATTGAGGCTTCTTTCTTAAATTACGAATCATGATTCCAAATAGGATGGTACAGAATATTGGGGGTCACGAAAATTTTGAAAACAGATTTGCATCTCTGAAAATTTCTCGTATGTATTTCACCAGGATTTATAACTAAAAATTATCAAAAAAATCCTTTGGATTTCAAGAAATTTCATTCAAATTTAATTACTAAAAAACTTTTTTTCAATAAAATGTTTATTTATCATTAATTATCCTACATTTCCTTGTGTATTCTCAAAGTTTTGGATCGCGAAAAAATTTTCCGCGGTGGAAAAACGTTTAAAACAAAAACCTGTCGGAATTTGCCGGCTTCGACAGTGCCCATTCAGTTTAAAAACATGGTAGGAAAAGCCTGCGCTGTGTAACTGCGCATGCGGGCAGGATGAATTCGGTGCTGGAAAATATTACAGTTCTCGTTTGAGTAGTTATTTTTTCCTTTGTGCATTATCTTCAGGTAGTGAAAAACTGAGATAGGAAACTTAGTTTTCTGCCTGTTTTTCCTCGCGTTTCATTTGAAGACCGAAATCATTTAATTTAAAATTGCGTTAGACTGTTGATAGATTTAAATATTAAATGCGAAATAAAATAAATTGATTAAATTTACACATTGGAAAAAGTTGTTAGTGCTGCAGTACCGCAGTCCCTATGCACGAACAGCTCCTGATCATAACCTTCATAAATATAGGCAAAATAAAACTAACTTCAGTACAACTTTAACACTAAGCGTTCGGTAACTTCGCTTATACAATGAAACTCCAATTGGAAAACGGTCATTTTATAAGTCTCGGTGCGTTTAGTGTTGATATACTTTTCGAATGTTGGTCAAAAATCCAAACTTCTCTACTTTAATCCTGTTTTTAAAAAAAGAATCAAGGCGTCTTTTAAATTCTCTGCCCATCTAGAAGTCTAATAAAGAATAAATTATTGTTTCTAATGATTTCTCTTATTAACATCGATCCTTTTTTATCCTGAATTAAATTTAATTCAAAACATCAACCATTCATGAAAACTACAGAATTAGATTCTACTACCAAAATCATTTTCAGTCGTCATAGAAGTCAAGCTCTAAACAGAAATCCAACATAACACCTCATACACTTCTGATATCATGCATCTTTTTAATATTATACCATATGGAACTGCCAACAAAAATTGCATAAAAAATTATATACTTTCAGAAGCCCCCTAAAGATGAAAAAAATTATTCAAATAACTGCATATGGTACGACTGATACTTCGTAGACGTGAACCATTCGATTTGATTTTGAAATGTCTAGTTTAGTTTAGTTATATTAGCGTCGCATTTTGAAGCTTCGAGAGGGCTATTTTGAGGCGATCCTCTAAATTTGAACCATTCTCAGCAGACGAGGAAGACACCTAAGCTGCCACCTACTATCCAAACCTCCGCAGCGAGAGGGCATTTGACCCCAACAGATTTAATATGCAGCTGTTTTTGCGGTGTAGAATGCTCATATCTAGTAACTGCAGCAGATTTAACAGTTTTGTACCAGTGAGATTACCGCCACTCCCTTTCTATGTTTTTTTCATTTCATCTCTTGACTGCAAAATATTAAATCTTTAACAAAACAGTGAAGTTTACTTGAAAAATATCATTAATTTAGGAACAAATTACCGAATTTCAAGAATGTGTTGCAATTTTGTTGAAGTTCTCTAAATGCATAAACTTTCATATACTACAAAGTGTTTGCATAATCACTCTCATCCCTTTCTTACTCATAAAACAGGTTCGATAGAATATTTCCTCATTTGCCTACAAAAATTCCCCTTTATTAGAGGAGTGAAAAAGACCAACTTTGATTATAAAGAAATTTATTGACTCAATACCTATTCAGTAATGATAACAGACATTATTAATAGCAATATTACAATCGTAAATAAATAAAATAATAAACGATCAAATAACAGAATATGTTTTTCCCATGGATACTGAAGCTTGAATATTTTCGTGTTATTTTCTTGTTTCCTATCTTCAATTTGTGGTATGTTTCTTTGATCAGTTCCTGATAAATCGGAAAATAAGAAAGTTTCGTCCACATTTGCGGCTTCATCTGGTTGTGGAACTAAAGCCAGCATCATCAATGCCCATTTTGGAAATTTCTCTAATATTGTTGTATAAGATATAGGAGGTTGCTTCCTACAGCGGGTTAAGACAGACATAGTAATTGCTTGCAATGATGACAGCATGCATAAAACCAGGACACTAGTCACGTATTCCACTGTAAGAAAAATCGCAAATTATCATAAGTTTCAAATAAGTCATACAGAAATAACTACTCGTCACACTGGTATAAATGGAACATTTATACCACTGTGATGAGTTCCTTCCTTTTAAATGGAAAGTTCGGACAAAACATAAATACGTTCTTTACTTAGTAAGTAGAGAATTCAGTGTCATTTTATTATATTGCGGTGCAATGAAATGACTGTTGTTTTCATAAGGCGACACGAACTACTAGTAATTCATCAAAAACGTGAGATCAGGCGATACGAGATACATATGACTAAGTATTCTTATTGTGTGAATAGACATCCAAGGGAAATTCATTTTTAAAAAATTCACTTTAAATTTGGAAATTTAGTGGAACAAGAGAATGTTTAAAATATAGCATAAAAATTTGGATAAAAATAGTGTCATTTACCTGGCCCGGAATCAAACATCATGAAAAATCTAAATTAGGACAGATAAAGAGCAACGTAAGACCTTAAAGAACGAAATCCGAAGTCTTACTGAAACGCGATTTAAGCGTTCGAAACACATCCCCCAGCTTTAACCTCCGTGAACCCCTCTAAGACATCGTGTTTATACAAAACAATTTATGGCTTTCAGGTTTCCAAACGGTTCTCTACCGACCCCCTAAGAAAATAAATCCATTTGCTGACCTTGAAATTTCGATTTTTGTTGCACTACAAACCGAAACTGGGCTGACTTTACCGTAAGACAGTTCGAGTCATCTGTATCTAAACATACTTAATTTGTCGACTTCTACTCTATACATCCGTTAATGGCTGTCGGAAAAAATATGTCTGTCGTTTTCGACCGTATTCTAAACGAACCAATGAAGATTTCACAGATATTTTTTTAAGTTATGCCTTTTTTCCTCATTGTGTTTCAAATTTTTTGGGCTGTCGGACGGTAAAAAATTACTGCTGTTTTCAACCACTTTACAGATATTTTTGTTTAAGCTGTGTCTTTTTCTCCTCGCTGTGTTTCAAACTTTATATTCCTAAATCTTTACAAATGACTACATATCAAAATCAATTTCATTTATGTATCCCTATTCATAAAACTTGAATGACAAAAACAAATAGGGTGTTTAAAAAATAGAGAGAACGGTTATATTTGAACGTTTAAAGCAGATAATTTTATAAACATACAATACTTGCTTAAATTATCTTAGTACTTGATTTTTTCATCTAATGAGTATAAAAATATTTCATGAACACACTTCTGACTTGGCGATTTATAGAACAATTATAAGTGCCATATTCACTATTATTTCAACCAGTACACAATTTCTTAAGTTTTTCTGCAATTGATCACATACACAAGCACAAAAAGAGTGTCGGCGATAACGCAATTATCATTGGAAAACACATCGATAAGTGTCAAGCGACGATCATTCCAAACTGTCTTAAGATATTCGTGATACGAGTCACCCGTGTCTCCGTTGAGCGACGGACTTGTTAACAAGAAATCTGTTATTTATATTCTTGGAATTAAACTGTTTTTTAATGAGGCTTCTAACATGTCCCCTTCCCCACATCTTTTTAAATCACCATTTATATCTATTTCACTTCAATTTTGCGTTCAAGCTTTGTAACAAATTACAAAGACAATAGAACAAACCAAGGAAGTTATTGAAATGGTAACAAACATTTTCACAAAATATGTTTTACAATTTCTACCTATTGCAGGAGTTACGGCTCCAGTGACTGGCAAGATCCTGCTTATTGTGAAGAGATTCCCTGCCGAAACTAATATAGAGGTGCAGTTGACAGCAGCACGAATTACATAGCCTCCTTCCATCCAGAAAGTTGTAAGTAAAAGTATAACGCTTACAAGACTTGGAGTTAAAATAGCTAAAGCTATTAATGGCATTGTCCTCTCAATCACAAATTTGAAAACGCCCACATCACTCACAACATCTAAAAAAGAAAAAGTGAATTATATTCAAATGATACATTATCAGTTTCTCAGGTTTCAGCAAAGGAATTAATGATATATAATCTTAAACAGTTACAGTTAAAAATAACCAAGTCCATATTTCGCCCATTTTCCACTAACACTGCCAAGTAGTGTCATATTTTCTGTGCAATAATGATGCAAATCCACAGATCAATTTGTATCTACTTGGCAGCAAGAAGAATTAGAAGTCCAGTTATTTCAAAAGCAGCTAATCAACTTGGAGTTCTATGTTCTCAGAAACGAATTTCACGGACTTAGTTCACTTTAACTCTGAACTCTCCATATATAAAAGTCATTGTGTGTATATCCCACATCTCTTAAGCAACAGGACAGATTTCATCCAAACTTGGGACAACTGTTTCTAATTGAACAAAAATACTGTGGTCATTAGATCACCCTACCGCAATCACTGCGGGAGGGATAAGAATCTTAACCCGTAAATACCCGATTTTTTTTTTAAAAAAATGATTTTTGACTTTCGTTTCTTATATAAAACATGGGTAAAAATACTTAAAAAGTCCCATTTTATTTTAAGTTTGGTTTAGGGCTAAAAAAACAGTTTGGTACCAATTAGCAACACTGAGCTTCAGTTTAAAAAAATTTCCTTGATAAAATTCTATAATATTAAACACAGATGAATTTTAAGAACTAACAATAAGGATAAGGAATTTCCTTCATTATTGTGGAATAAAATACGATATTCTCAAGCTTACAAACAAAGAAAAAAACGCAGCCGTAAGTGAAAAACATCGATTTATTTTTATTTTCTCATCAGTACTTGGGCTTCTCTCTGTATAATATAAATTGTTAATAACATTTTCAGTACGTATCCTATTGTCAACAACAGGCAGTAGAGCTTCAGCCTTATTCTCAATATTTTAGAAGACAAAATTGGGTAAATTGCTTAAAGGCAACACAGAGTATTTAAGGGTTAAAACACTTATAAAGTTGCCCCATTTGGAAATATTCTAGATATTTTTGAGCACTATTATATTTTGAAAATTTGTAGATCTTCGTAAATGTTTCTGCAAGATTTTGGAGTATTCTAGATCATTCTGTAACATTATAGAACATTTTTTATTTGGAACTTCTAGACCAATATGGAATTTTCGAGATATTTGTAGAACATTCTGGAGAATTCATGTAATAGAGAAGATCTCGAAAATTCTTATCAATATAAAAGGAGGCGTGAGATGTCAGCTGATTCACTTTGAATATAAAAGTGCAAAAGTTAAGATAGAAATGTGGCAAAAACAGGCTAGATTTGAAAGATAAAATTCAACAAGGAGGAATGCAAAGGAGATTTATATTTGTAGTGGAAAGTAGCGACAATTTTTATATAAAAGAAATCGATGGGCCTATGAAGAAATTTTGATACCGACCAACACCGGGTATATAAGCAAGACTATTATACACGTTGATATTCTACCTCAGACTGGTTAATTTCTAACGGATTTATATCATCAGAGATAAATCAAAGCAACTTGTTTCTGATTATTCACATCATCTAACATCAACTCTGTTACCAGCATCAACTATCATCCTTTGTGATTCGGACTGTGCAGAAAGCAATTTCCATAAGTTGTTCTCCATAAGGAAAGTTGTCGTCACATAAGCTGCATGCTTTAAATCGGTTGTTGAATAGTTCATTTGAAGAAGATCACCCTGCAAAATAACGTATCAATTAGTTATTCATAATGGGCAATATATCTTTCTTGCAATATATGAATTTTATTTGAAATTATAACAGCAATATATTTTGTTATACACTCATATCCAAAAGTTATGTTACAAACATAAAGCGCGTGATATCTTGAATAATAATCGGTTTATTGCAATGAAATTTTGTACACACATGCCCAATATTATTAGACAGGTAACAGTAAAATAGCATAATATAAAAGAGTTATTTTTTTCAAATTCATATAAAACTAAAAATGGACAGAACAGGACACCTGATATTTTTTTAGAAACGTCCGACTAATAAAGAGTGTGGTCATACCGCACAGCTTTGCAAGTCTTATAGCGGACTGAATGACCACACCCTTCACCGAATATCCTCTTTCTGCCGAAAATCTTCTTCAAGCTGAGCTCCGTGTGGCCTCACGTTGTCGTCCATAAAAACAAAATCCTCGCCAACAGCTCTTTGGAAAGGCCTCACATAAGATTCAAGAATCTAATCTCTATACCGCTGTGCTGTCACAGAACTCGCATCAGCGACATGCAGAGGTGAGCGGCAGTTCAACATAATTTCTTCGCACAGAAAGATTCTAGTCCAACCGAATGATGAATTCTCCTTATTTTGGAGGGATAGTAAGGTGTTTCAAGCACTTTCTAGATGAAGATTCGTCGAGAACAATTCTGTGAACTGAATCCTGACTCACCAGTAAGGAGGACAAGCCATTAATCTTGCTACGTCCAAGAATGGTGTCTCTGTCTCCACAAAAAACAGGTTCTCTTCTGCGATGTGTTGACGGGGACGAATATCCCCGGTCATCGATCGTAACGGCTCTTCTTAGCTAGGTATTTGTAAAAAAGTTACCTAGAAATTATTGTCCCATTCACAGCAACAAGGTCTCCAGAGATTACTCCAGCCGTTAGCTCTCTATGGCGTCTTGCATTTAATGCCACGCATCGATCATCTGCAAGTGTGTTCAGGAGTGGCGTTATAGTTCGCCCGACGGGGGGCACGATCTGTCCGAAGGGGGGTAGGGTCTTCCCGACAGTAGGGGACTACCTGCTATATAAGAAGAGGAGCGTTATGATGACCCTCTCAAATTTTTGCCAGACCTTTATTTACTAGTTGAATAGCCCATTGCTTGAACCGGATACAAAAATTTGACCCGAAGGGGAGGGCAGAGCAACCCCGACAGGACCACCCTTGAGTGTGTTAGCTCTTGTGTGACCTTGGAAGGCCTTCCTGGTGATGGTACTCATAGTTTGGATTTAGTTCCTTGACTTGGATACCACCCTTTCAGACACTTTTCACTAGCTGGTGACGTCCACTTGATACTGTCCAGCAACAAGCCTACAAACGGCTCTCGATCTTAACTGCACGATCCCGATTACTCATATTTGCTGTAACCAACCAGTCGTGAGAACTTTCTGCAAAGAACCCCACTTCTATAGACGAAAATCGCAAACAAGAAAATCGGCCAGTTTCATGCTTTCTTAAAATCGTTGCTTTTTAAACGTTTAAAAGGCACCTAATGCAACGCAGATGCTTATGTTGCATTGCATGCATATTTCTCCACATTATATAAGACATCAATTTTTAAATTATTAGAAGCAAATATTTTGAATAATTGCGAAAAATGTGTATGTAATTTAACTTTTGGACACCATTGTAGTTATGCGCACATACAGAGGAGAATATTCATTAAACACAAATCTCTATATAAATTTAAGTGTATAAACTCTAAATATTATCGAAAAACAGTTATTGGTTCAAAGCCTAGAATATAGGAAGGACTTTTCAATGCATATTATCGATAGTAATGAGTCAGTGACTATTTTAGATTTGAAATTCGAATGTAATTAGTGTTATTGCTGGCGTACTTCAGCCATCAATTTCCTAATTTCTGTACACCCTGTAGCCAATCCAATTCTCTCTTAAGCTTCATTTTGTTTTACCAAAAAGGAATTTCATTGTGCTTTATCATAATAAAATGTATTCCATTTGAGAATTAAAACTGAATGCTGAATTTTTACCACCTGAATGATGAATGCTACCACATTCTACATTAATTATTTCTTTAATTATGCATATATAAGATCTCGAATTCGTTGACTTTAAAAGATAATCTTGTAAAATTAATAAATTATTTAAAAATATAACAGTAGGATGACTTTCAGAAACCTGGAATAAATAGTAGTCAGAATGGTTCAAAAATCTGTCATTGTAAGAGATATTGAAGGTGGTAACTTCATAAGTTGATAAGCCATATACCATTCTAAAGTCGTGTGATGGTAACCGACACTATGGTTCTATGATTCAAATAGGCTCATATTTAAACATAGAGTTAAGATGTAATTTCTTAGTTCACGAAACAGAAAAGAGTTCTGAAAATGTTAGGATAGAACTTAAATTTATCACGACGTAGAACTGTGTTTATAATAATTATTCAACGATTTACTCAACATGAAAGGAATGTTTCATTAGAGAACAAAACATTCTTTTCATAAAGAAAAAAATATTCAAAAACTGTCTCTTGATGTTGTGCTTAATAATTCCAAGATCAATAATAAGGAATATGATGACTGATATTGAATTTTCAAGGTTATCGCATGTTAAATTTTTTCTAGGCTTGATTATTAAGGGAAAGTCCTACTCAAAAGATATTTAAGCATTTCATTTTGATATAGAAACCTCTTCCAAGACGATGAATTAAAACGTGATGCGTGCTACACGCTTTATTTCACTGTTTTTTCCGAGGCGAAAGAGAATTAACCCCTTCTTGGTCGGAGTCGCATGTCATACGTTCGGCTCTTTTGTGCCAGTACGTTATTTAAATCCTTAATCAAATCAACGTAACATTTAATTTTAAATACAAAAATCACCTGGTCACGCTTAAATGTCTCAACTATAATTTACCATGGATGGTGGCATCTAATTAGGATGTTAAATAAAATCGTACGCCAAGGGGTTAATAAAAATGAGCTTGACTAAAACAACCAGATTCTAGCTGTCATTGTCAGTTATCATTAACGTATCATTTTTCTCAGAAAATATTACCCGAACTGTACATTTTTGAATAGTTTTTTTATAACTTTTTTAAAATTTCAACTTTTTTTAAAGAAAACTAAAAATATTCGAACTTACCTCTTCACTGACGGAAACAATTCTAATTTCGCATGTATGCTTGTCGAAAGGAAAGTATTTCATGTTTGGAATGCAAGCTGTTCGAAAAACCCACCTTGGAGCCCACCAGACACCACCAGGAAACACAATTGGATGCGGATCAAGCGTCATTTCGCTTTCAGTGACCCTGAAAATACAAGTTCGACTAATAAGCTACAGAACTCAAAAAGAAAATAATTCACTGATGAGAAGATATGAAATTAAAAATGCTAAATAAAGGTCATTTCTATGACACTTGGTTAGTCATTAGTTTGTTTGGTACAAAAGCTGGGTTAAGATTATGCTGCGCCTAATATGAGCTACATACGCTCCCAACTTAACGATTCTCTGTTGATTTCTCATTAATAATATTTAATAATTTAAAGATCAGAAAAAGATAACAGAAGTGAAATTATTAAATTCCCACTAATTTCAAAATGTGAATTACAGTGTTTGCAATGAGGCTTAATACACTATATAAGTCATAGCTAATGAACACAGTTCCGTACAGGAATTACGTGGCATTTAATTTATTCATTGTGGAAATGACCTTTACGAAAATATCTAATGTAAACATGGACATAACAATGGAAATTTGTAATCCGGATCTTTTGAAAATACTAATTTATGACATCAAAAATGTGGGTCAATTAATTTTTAAAGAAATGTGGCCTAATAGGCATTTGAACCTCCACTAATCCTGATAGGAATTTGAACTCTACATCCCTGCTTTACCCACAAGAATAACCTTCAGATGGTCTATTGCCTTCATAAATCCTATGCCTATTTGCTATTAAGGCCTCTCCTAAGGATAGCATACCTAGAAAACTCATTACCAGATCCTTGAACAGAGACATTGAACACATTGACCAAAATCTTTTTGTACCATATCGATTCATTGAATAATAGAAAATAACTAAAGCTTTGACAGAAATATTAAATTTTATGGGTATATCTCTATCCTATGATTTTAGTTTAGTTTAGTTATATTAACGTCCCTTTTTGAAGCAACATAAAGGCTATTTTGGAACTGACCTTGTAATTTTGAACCGCTGTCAGATGACGAGGACGACACCTGAGCTGGCACCTCCCTCTCCAGGTTTCTGTGGCGCGCCAATGAGAGGTCTTTTGGCCACTGCGTATGATTTAGCGTGCAATAGGCTCTATACACGATGGATCTTCGGTGGAATCGGGTTTCGGACCTGACCCCGGGGCCTTACTACTAGGCCACCGCGGCCCCGATAATGTTTCAGTAAATTTTTTAGTAAAGTAAGCAAGTTAAAGTTACCTGTTAAGAATTTTTAGGTGAGGCATCCAAATTTGATCTGAAGAAACTCGTATAAGTTTGACTTTCTCACACTCCCAAGTCAATCGGTCATCACCCCATGCCTAGAGAAAAAAAAACTCATCATTTGAAGGAACTTTGAAATTTATTTTAGTTTTTGTTTTAGCGCTTTCCTTATAAAACAGCTCATTTCTTTCATATATATTTGATGGTTTGATCAGGAATTTGTTTAAAATTAAAATTTCTTAAACTATAAATTTATTATTTTACCTCTAATGGATTTTAGGGGGGAAAAACTTTTAGGACGGATGTAGCTTTCGGATAATCATTTGCTGTAATTTTGTTGCACCTTTTACTAACAAAATTTCAAAAATAAAGTTTTTCACAATTTTACAGGGATTTCCCTAAGTTTTCAATTAGTTTTGACTTGTCGTTTTTTTGTTACTACACTGTATTTAAAAATAGTACATATACTCACGATGCTCAAAACCTAATTTAAAAAATAAACTGAATTCAACAACTAAATAAGCTGATTTAGAGATCAGAGATTTCAGATCTGATTTCAACAGCTAAGTTCGTTGAAATTATGGTGTCAAAATTGCACTACTATTGCAATCCCTTTTAAATATCCCATTGTAACTGTTTTATAGTTCTTCAGCTCAGAGCTAGATTTAACAATCAAATTAGACTTTTAGAATCAAAAATTGGGAATACAGTAAAATCTTTCGTAACCGGCACCCACTCAACCGGCAATATCAAAATAACGTCACTTTCGAAGACCAAAATTAAAATCCGAAAAATTTAAGCCTATGAAACTAAAGGAATGTATGTAATCGGGTAACAATCTAGCAGTGTTCGAAGAAAGCGAGTCGAATGACGAAGATTTTCATGTTTTAAAACAGGCCCTGCGCCAGTGTTCTACATCATGGATTTGGTTATATGTTCGGAGATACTTAGCGTTGGTGAAGAGGTGGTGCAGGCTTGGGTGATTTAGATTTATCTGTTCCCATCACACTCTTTCTTGATGCAGTGGCGTAGCTAGGGTAAGTGGCGCCCAGGTTATATCATGATTTTCCCCCCCCGTCATAATCAGTGACTTAGCTAGTGTGTAAACGGCTCCCTGGATATGGTATTTCCGCCCCCTCGTATTTGACTTAAATGCATTAACGTTTTGACATCATGGCCATTGACGTAGGGAGAGTAAGTGGCGTCCGGAGATTTTTTTTTTAATCCCAGTCATCATCAGTGGCTTAACAAGCGTCAATGGCGCCAGGGTTATGGTATTTCCGCCCCCCTCGTGTTTGATTTAAATGCATTAACGTTTTGTCTCCATGGCCATTGGCGTAGTGAGAGTAAGTGGCGTCCGGAAAATATGCTTTTTTTTTAATCCCAGTCATCATCAGTGGCTTAACAAGCGTCAATGGCGCCAGGGTTATGGTATTTCCGCCCCCTCGTGTTTGATTTAAATGCATTAACGTTTTGTCTCCATGGCCATTGGCGTAGTGAGTGTAAGTGGCGTCCAGAAAATAGGTTTTTTTTTTTATCCCAGTCATCATCAGTGGCTTAACAAGCGTCAATGGCGCCAGGGTTATGGTCTTACTTTTATGCCCCTTCATCGTGTTTTTCTTTAATAAATAAAGAAAATGTAAGGTATAAGCTTTTATTCAAAATGCACTTTAAATGAGAAAATACATCTGCACATTATAATTTCGTCGAAATGAACTCAAAAGTAAAAAAATAATTTTTCTGATTACAATAAAATGCATGCTTCGAATAAAAGCGTGGGCGCCTTTACCTTCTAGGAATATTCCATTTGTTTAAGGAAATATACACAAAATATAAGGTTCTATATAAGGCGCTCAAGCTTTTATTCGAACCATGCATTTTATTGTAATCAGAATTTTTTTTTT
>BGPR01000310.1:39998-55578 GCA_013235015.1 Araneus ventricosus | reverse complement strand
ATTTTGTTAGGTTTAAAATATGTATATATTGCAAATTTTTTTGCATAATCTTGTATTGTCACCGGAATCCCACCACTGTGCTAAATTTCAAAGCTGTAGCTCGACTGGAAATGGGTAAGAAATCGATCTCAAGGTTGGAGGACACAACAGTCAAGTTGAATGAAAGCTTATTATAAAAATGGCATAAAAGCAGTTATGTTTTGACACCATGGCGCCCGCTAAAACTGGCGTCCGGGGCATCTATACCCCCTTGCCCCCAGGTCGCTACGCCACTGTCTTGATGACCACGAAATAAGGTCTCGGAAAGGAGAACGATTATCAGGAGGAAGGAGAGGTTGAAAATGAAGACGATGCGAGGATGACGATGAATGACAAAGGACTGCAAACTTTCATAAGATTTACCGAGAAATGTTCATCTATGTCAGCAGATGATGTTATGAAGTTTTATTATATGCATAGTGAATTTTTAAAACTGCGGTGATTGTCTTATAGGCAGGCAGGCATTCGAAGTTATATGTAATCACATTAAAATGTTCATAACTTTCTTGGGTTAATATACATAGTAATTTTAAAATGTTGCTTAATTTTGTTTTTCTCAAAAAATATCAAACAAATTTCTATGCGTTTGTGTTTTAATTTTAAATAATATGTATGATTTTTGTTTTTATTTATATAATTGTGACCGATAAATCAAAAACAAACAAGCATGGGACTTCACATGCTGTCATTTCTACAGATGGCATTACAAGACTTGAATAGATAAATTTCAGAAATATATATTTAATTATTCGGAAAAATCTTTTATCCGGGTCAGCGAGGTATCATGGCTGTTGGATAAAAGAGATTCTGCTGTGTTTGTTTGACTTCAAAAATAAATTGCATCGCAACAATAATGTAAAAGTTATAAAATAATGATAGGAATTCTGATTCAAATATATAGTGAGAAACGTTTCAGGCAATCAATGATGCTGTGTCATTTTTCAGTGATTAAGTTTCATTTGATTGCTACGGATTTGAAGTGTAAATTTTCATAGATTAGATCCATGAGTGAATTACTTTTAGATACCAATATTTCAGAAATAGGAACTAACTACCACGTATTTTCATATTAAACGAATAAGAGAAATTCTGAATTAGAATAAAATTCAACGCTGCAGCGAGTAGGATGAAATCAATAAAATTACAAATAAATATTCTTGCTAAGAAAAATTTTGACTCTTTTAGAAAGGAAAACTTTGTTTACCACTCTTTATTTCTTTCCATTTTCAAATAGCGAAATATGTGTCGACATAATGTTTTTAAAAAATAAACACTTTCTCTAAAATTAACAAGGTTTTCTCTGATTCAGAAGAAGTAAATATTTTGATTGAGTTTTTATCCTCGTGCCATTGAAAATAATCAGAAAAGCGATCTGATAATGTTTAAATGAGTGTCTCAAATTGCTGGAAGAAGTTCAATTTTTTTTTCTTCTATCCGAAGACGTAAAGCTTGTAGCATTTCTTCCTCTCGGAAGTTCACGATTTGATTATAAAAAGGAACAATACAGATTTTTTGTCGAATGAAGAAATTCAGTTTTATCGCTAACAGAATATAAATTCATTTTCTTTACGAATTCGTTTCTACATTTATCATTGTTACTTTGTTCAAATTATTATCTTTATTATACAGGAGGATTGAAAGAATTCCGACAAATTTTAAGGGTAGGTCAAGCATGCCAAAGCAAATCATTATTACGTGGGAACATGTAGTCTGGAAGGTCAAGTGTAAGCTCTAGTGATACAAGAAGAATCAAAAACAAATTTATGCAAATATGGTTTATATGGTCGATTTATAAAACAATGTGCCAATACTCTTACTGAGGGCGCTCAGAATTGCTGCCATTTACAACAATGCAAGCCTTTCAACGGCGAATCATGTGTTCGCGGTCGCTTTTGTGAAAAGATGGCTTCATCAGGAAAAGCTGACTCTCAACCCTGTTAACAAAAAACAACTTGAGAAATTCATTCATTAGAAGAAATCTTCTGCCCCTTCGTGTCTGCGCCCATTTGAAAATTATAAAGGTGTACTTCTCATGTAACACTCGCAACACATGTGTCTGGGGTACGCCACGTACTATAGCTAGAGTACTTGTACGAGGATTGAGTTCAGCTGCGTTGACGAGAATTTCTTCTGCGTCAGACGTGCTTGATGCTCGATTCTGACAAAATGAGAGTTAATTGTGAAAGGTTTAGATTTATATAACTTTTAGTGTAAATATATAAACAGTTCTGGGTGCAGCATGCGTCTGTTTAGAAATCGTCTGCTCATTTGCGCTGACAAACTAGAAGTGTCTAATGCTCTGTCCCTATCAAATGTGCGTTAATTCTGAAAGATTATTTAGATTCATACACCTTTTGGTGCAAACGTGTAAACAGTTCTTGCTAGAGCATGCACCTGTTTAGAAAGCGTCCGTTCATTTGCGTTGCAATGGCTTCTTCTACGCCAGATGTGCTTGACCAAATGAGTGTTAATAGCAAAAGATTTGTACAAATGTTTAAGTAGTTCTTGGTGAGGCACTCCTCTGGTTAGAAATCTTTTACAATAAAATGGACACAACGCAATGCATATCTGTCATTTCAGCCTTGTTGTACAACTTAATCTACTTACGCTACGTGTCTGACTGGAATAAGAATAACAATAGCTTGTGATGCCCAAACTACTTTAAGTCAAGCAATGCCCTCTAACAATCACACATGACTTTCCCGCCTACAGAGGGCATTACCAAAGTCCTGAACCCTTTTCCCCTTATTTGTGAATGGCACCAGCATAAGTGGCTATGCGCAACGTGATGAAACCTCTTCGTTTACTAGCGGCAAAATTCAGAGTTCGCTATTCTGTCTCAAAAACGGCGCAATACGGGAAAAATTCAATTACAAAGTTGCAGAGCATCAATTTAGTACAAAGAGATACCTTGCTCAAATTAATGCTAATAATATAGCGCATGAAATCATCATTTATTTGGACGCTATTTCCAATTTTCGAGAGATTTTGTAGAGATCCTGCCTTTGCTTCAACTCCGGAATGTTTCTATCTTGGTTGGCGGAAAGCACTTTCAGCAAGAATAATAAATGAGCCTAATAATTAATAAGTGCTCCTTCCTCCTCGTTTCGCGGTGTCACAATTTTGAAAATCGCGACCAAACAAATGCACGTTTTACACTTTACATTCTTATTATTGATATGGACTAGATGTCTCTTCATGTTAAATAGATGATGCTCTACAACTTTGTGATTTACTTTGTTGCCGAATTTCGCAGCTAGGTGGCGTTGTAAGTGATCTTATCGCTTAGTGCATAGCCATTTTATTATACCTAAACATCACTTTTATGACTATTGCTGTCGCAGTTCTGAAATTAAGAGAGTTCTAAGGAGTTTAGAGGATACCTGTATGTTCTTATGTAAAATTGATTTGTTTTAGTCTGTCCGACTTGCTCTTGAAGTTTCTCGGAACCGTTTCAAATCACCCTGTATAGTTAATACAGAATGTTTATAGTTGAAGTTCGCCTATTATAATCTTTCAGAAACAAAAACTAGTTATCCATTTGTCGCCAAATCATGAATAAGATTTAAACCGAACGATGAATGGAAATAATAAAAGGAATTTAAAGATAAAGACCAAGATAGTTATTAATTTTTATTGCATCAACTACAAAATAATCATAAGTGATTTCAGAGTACGCTAAACCTCTGAATATTGCAACTGCATAGTCTACAAATGGACAGTGGCGTAGCGATAGATGTATCGATGTCAACGTATAGATATACAATTCTCTTTTCCAATCTTGCGAGCGCCGCGAAGTAAAAGATTTTTGCTTTAAAGTCAACAAATATGACTTGGGAAAAACCCTCTGTAACCCGGGAGCAGTATACCTTTGCTACGCCTCTACAAATAAATGATATTTCTAGAAATGTAACTACATGGAATAATTTTCGAGATTATTTTACTGGTAAAGGTAGTTCTAAAAATATAAAACAACTTATTTTTTAAAAAAAATTCTTTATGTTTATGTGTTTTCTTCTTGGTGGATCAATTAGTTTTACTGTTTAATTAATTGTAAACAGAGTATAATATTTTGCTGCTGATAATGAACAGCAAAATTTTGCAGTCTACTTCAAGTAAATTAGCATCATAAACATATCTATGTACTTAAATTTTTGAAATGTCGCAAGCAAAATATTCTTAAAGTTAAACCTTATTATTGCATTTTAAATTTTTATTATACGACAATTTATTTACAAAATAATTTCAAAATTTTCATGAAACAAATTGTAAACGTTTAAAGCATATCTAACGTTCACTTTAGTACTTACTATATGGGTTACTCCTTCTAAAATAAATTCACCTTTCACTTCATCCTGTAAAGATGTTAATGATGAAATAAAGCTTAGTTAAAAGAAAAAGACATCAGTTGTTAATGAAACATTCAAGGACCAGAGAAAAAGTTGAATTAAAAGAGTTCGAATTAGCCTAGTTCATCTGTATTAACATCGTATCAAAAGAAAAGAATTACAAACCTTTCGGAAATATGCTTAGTATAGAATTCATCAAAAGTAAGAACAAAAAATTTTTAGCGTGGCTGGATTGATAATATTTTGTTTTACTTCATAATTACTGCTTTGTAAATAATGCAACGTTGCCTTCAATGATTAAAAATAATTTCAAATATTTAAAGAATAGCATTAAAATTAGAAAAATAATATACTATGATACTGTACAATATAAAATTCTTTTAAATGGCTATATTTAAAAAAAAAATAGATTTTATTGTGTTTGTTATGTTTTGTAAGAGACTGCAAATGTACTCCTGTGTGTACAGTTATCATTTCAGGTGGTATTTGAGAATGGCGATTTGACTTGTTAACCGGGTATGACGAAATATTTTCTTTTGAAACAAATTGAACATAAGTTAATTCCCCGTTATAAAAAATTAGTGTGTACATTTTTGGCAAGCGTATTGAAAGAGACATATTATCTCTGCGTTACCTTCGTATTTTAGGTTTAACCATCTTATTTGTCTTCTACTTTCTCACTGTATTAGTTATTAATTTATGCATTCTAATTAGTAATCACCAGGACGAGTTCAAGATATGCATATGAATAATTATTAAGGAGCTTCAGAGCTGGACTGAAGTTGTTCAAGAAATCAGGCGAAAAACATTTTACAAAAGGTGGAATTGAAACACTCTCTGAGAAGTCATGATAAAAATTCCGGAAAACGAACTCAGTTAAATTTGTGGAAAATTCAATGCACATGTGTGCTCTGAATGCTTGTAAGATCTTCGTTCGTAATTTGTTATTGACACTCAGGGATCACATCACAGAAAAGTGTTTACTTTCTTGTGTAGGAAATATTAAAAGAGAAATTAACGTAATCGTCGCAAAATTTGGGCCTCAAGATTTGAATAAGTCTCCATTTTTCCGACCTTCCTGAGTCCCAAAAGGCCATTTTTGGAATTATGTCTTTTGTTCAGTCGGTGAAAAAGATAACTCAAACACCAAAACATGGCCGAATGAAATTTGGTATGTGCTCTTTGTATCAGAATTGTAGATTTCTATCAAATTTCGAACGAAATCTGTGTGAGAGAAATCACTTTAACTCAGAAACTTAATAAGCTAAATAGAGGAAATTTGGTGTACGTATTTATCATCAAACTTGTACATTTGTATCAAATTTTGGATAAAATTCGTCGAAAGGTTGTCCGGCTCTCTATTCATGTATATGTAAACGTGGTAACTCAAAAGCGCAACAAGCTGCATAAATGATACACAGTATGTGGTTTTGACACCAAAATAGTAGGTTTATTCCAAATTTTGGATGCAATCAGTCAAAGGAAAGAGGTACAAAATGCGTGATCGATTTTCTTCTCTATATTATGAAGAAAAACACAAAATTCGCCATACTGTGTAAGTATACGAGGGGGGACACTTCCCACTGATATTTCTTTCCCTCCTTGACTAAGATTTGCCTCATAGTAAGTTATCTAATAAATGGCATTGATAATAGACGTTCTGACATCTGTTTTTCTTTATTGAGAAGTTTGTTAGAAGATTCTAAAGCAATATCATGTGTTCATTTACTTTCTAAAGGGGTTTTAGATTGTTGATAATCGTATTGTTATCTTCTCTAAATTTAACAGCAACCTTCAAGAAAATTGAACTACAAGGTTTTTTTTTTTTTTTTATGTAGCTCATTGTATTCCATAAAAACTAGCCATTCCCTTGCGCATGAAAGAATGTATGGTTCTTTCTAAAATTAAGATCTGAATTACAGCTCGTTGTTCACTTTCGGATGAATTCTGAAATCAAAAATTATTTTTTAAGTTGTATGAGCTAATGTCACAATTAGCAATGACTCTATACCACCAGGCAGGGGATCAGAAAGCACAGCATGCTGTACAATTTTGTATAATATTATATAATATCGTGCGGTATTGTACAATATTATATTTATAGTATTGCGAATGTTGCTCTATACTGTACAATATAGCTACATACGTAAATGGCAAGTAAAAATATGTGCAGCAATTCTTCCTTTTCTTTGGTGGGAAGCGTCAGAAACCTGACACTGACAATTAGCACGTGACAGGAATTTGCTACATACAAGTGTTGTAAACAAAAAAAAACATGAGTAGCAACTTCCTTCTCCTTGCTGAGAAGTGCCAGAAACATGACACTGGCATTTAGCACGTGAAAGGAAGTTGCTGAATACACTATACATCAAAGCATTAGTAAAGCTCATAAATGTTTTATATTTTCAATTGAAATACATGCTAAAATGAAAGATATATTATTTGAATTTTATGAAGATACATGTGGTACTTGGTAATAAAACAACAACAAAAAAAAAATAGAATAATTCAGTGTGCTTCAAAAAGGTTTATATAATTTTTTCAAAAATATTTTTCGAACAAAAGACTATTTAATGCAAGGAACAAGCAATCTTTCAATCATTTCTCCAAAGTTACCATCAGCAGAAAAACAAAGATTCAATATAAAGATGAAAAACTCCCATATTACCAAACCCAGAGTGCGAAATACCATCACGGCTATGTAAGATGCTTGCTCGCTTCTTGCATACAACACTGGAGTCATGGAACGATCATAATCTTTCAGTAGCCTTTGTCTTATTGTGGTTTCATTATCTTCTGCTTTGACCAACTCTAAAATCAATGCAATACATTTTTATATACTACCAAACCCATGCAACTAACGTGAAGTAATATTCCCAAAGTAAATGTAATCTATAAAAACAATACAAAATTTCATTCTGAATATATCAATGTATTATACTCTATTTGGATAAATGAGATTTACTTCTATTAGACAATTCTAATTCCTTACAGATATCCCACTACTTCGAGTGAATTTTTACTTTTTCTGTATAAAATTGCGAGGTACTTTTAATCGCTATTTATATGCAACGTTTGCGAATAAATACAAATCCTTTTACAAAAAAAAAATCTTTTTATATGCAAAGCTACAGAAGTGTCACCCGCCAGAGTGCACGGGACAGTTGAGGCCTGATTTCCACGTTGGCAGAAGCGAGAGGGATAGAAACAGCTGATTTACTATGCAATGACTGTAAAATTTAATTAACAACGTTTTTATTGGCGATGGCCAACCTTAGAAGAGAATGTTACATAGAAGAAAAAATGAACAAAACACCATCCAAATAATTATGAAAAGCTAAGAGTTGTTTTCTATAAAGACCTATTATATCCTATAAAATTGTCCGAACCGAATTGAACATCAAGTCTACGGAACTATCGGCAAAATTTTCTGTGACTTCCTGAAAGAGTTGCTTTCAACTTAGATTCACCTTTTCTTGATGAAAATGTCCTACAAGAAGTTTGTTAACAGTCTTAATCTCTTTAAAGTACGAAACAATATTTCTATTGTCTATGATACAGCAAGAAAAATCATAGCCATTTTCAAGCTTTTAAAGCACAATAGAGAGAATTCTTAATAGATCAATAAAATAGTAATATTCGTATCTCAAATTTTGTTTGGTATGCAACAACAGTTTATGTATTTGGAACCAATTTAATGAAGTGGAGGTAAAAGTGTTAGTAAGATTACAGTGGACTACTCTAACTATTTTAATTAGAATTTTTCTCTGGTCCCTTGAATTTTGTATTAACATAACGTTAAAATGCCGTCTGTAATTCAAATTTATTTTGGCTAATTCGAAGTCAGAACTAAAAATTGTAAAAGATGGCTCGAATTTCTGAATTAATTTGTTTGGATAAATATGTCCGTACATTGTGTCCTCAGTGATCTTTAGGGAATACTTTTTCAGGTCCTTAATTCACTCGAGGTCTATTCTTCTACGCAATGTATACATTCAAAAAAGTGATAAAAATTCCTCACTATTTTAAAAATCTTTTAACACCTTAGATGTGAATTGCACTGTATGTTTTGAAATTTTGTTATGCAATTGTTGTATTCAAAGTGCTGTATACTGCTTGTCTATTAAAATTACTTACTTATTCATTGAAATTATTATTTTTAAAATTATTCAAAAATTTTATTATGATTATTATTACTTTATTACTTGAAATTATGTACTGTTTATTTATTAATTATGCATTATTTATTAAAATTCTTGAATAATAAAAATAAAACCTTACTGCCATTTTTAGTTTCTATTGCTGTTCTCATTTTTAGAACCAGTTTTTCCTAATTCGAATTTTTGGATAAATCGAATTTTTATTTTGGTTCCGTCAGCTTCCAATTAGCCAAGTTTCACTGTTTTTGAGTTCGATCTACAAAAATTGCATTAAGCAAAATTTTTGCAGGACATTTGGCTGAACAATAAAAATAAATTGCTTAGATTAATTTAAAAATGCTCTAAAAACATGTTTCGGGCGTCCGGACTTTCGCCTACTTATAGGAATTTCGCTAACATACACAAAGAAAAAAATCAGCAAGCGCCTGTATGGACAGCCATCATAAAGCATGACAATCTGTTTGGGAAAGTATGGATTTTTAAGTACCTTTATATATTTTTCTTAGTTTTTACATCAAAATTTATTATTTACTTCACGTGAAGGTATGGTTTGAGAAGTATTTCCTTTTTTTCATTAAAAGATACGTTAAAGAATTTGCATTAAAAAAAGAAAGAAATATCGGACCTTGGTGGCCTGGTGGCAGAGTTTCTGCTTCGGAACCAGAGAGCTGCAGGTTCGAAATCCAATTTCCCTAATGATACGCAGCTATAATGTTACGACCTATGCAGTTAAACAGGATAAACCATGAAAGCTCTTACTAGAATGTCCTTGAAACTTTACGGTGGATCTGAAATCGTCGCAAAACCTTACACATTTTGATATTGATTAAAAATTTAGATTGGGTGATTAAATTTTGCTCTTTTTTCTGTTTCACTACATTTTCCGTATGAAACAGCTAAAATATCGCATTGTAACTCTTGGTGTTCTGTGTGAATGAATGAAAATTCTCTTTAATGCCATAAAATCTTTCATCTAAAATTACAATTATGATACCGATCTGTAATAATCCGTAAATCTACTTGTGCAGCTTCAATTTCGGTAATGATATAACTTACAGTTATTTACCCAAGTTCAGTTTGCCGAATCCTATCCTAATGGTTATAATCTTTCGGATATTTTAAATCTTACCTTCGTTATTTTAGAGATGCCTTTACTTCTCGAAAGCACACCTTAAATCCTCCAATGGAACTGTTTCTTTTATGCAAGCCTTGAAGAATTTTATAACATGATTCGACACAACAGAACGCTGCATAATCTTATTCGACAGACCCAACAACTGTTTATTTACTAAAGCAATATTTAACAAAGATAAGATTGTTTACAATACATAACTTTACGAATGAAAACGTTAATATAAATAGAAAACTCAGTATATTTGCATTTTTACCTATAATCTGTCATCTTTAATAAATATAAAACATAAACCTAGATATTATACGTAACTAAAAGAAAAACGACATACCTAAAAAAAAAGTTAGTTGCCATGTGACATAAGTATAAACAAAGAAGAATATACTACACAATTCCATTGAACTACTATTAATAACCGCCGCAATGCCAACTGCAACATCTAACTTTATCGCTAGAAAGCAAGGCAGGTGTCATCAGAAATGGGTGGTTTTTGTTAATTTGATGAGATGCAGCTGTCCGGTGGACGTCATTCGTTGAAGTGGTCGGCTTTAGAAAATTCATTATTCTAATTAAAGAAATGAATCAACTTTCATCGCCAGTTATATTCATTTGATCAATCTATTCCGAAACATAGAAAGAAAGTTTATGAATTTACTCATAACGACTTAAGAATTATAGGTGGATACTTTTTGTGGTTGACTTCACATTTTTTAATCTCTCCTCTCTTTTTGTTTAATAGGCAAAGAATTTGACCTCGAGATGATTTTGATGACTCTCCACGTTTTAGACCTCTCTAAATCCGAAAAACCATTTCTGGAATCATGTCTGTCTGTCTGTCAACTCTATAATTTGAAGACCTAACAAGTTAGGAAGATGAAATTTGGTATAAGGTTTTTGCTCCAAAATTGTAAATTTCTATAAAAGTTTGGACGAAATCCTTCAACGGGAAGTATGTCCATGTACATGTGAACACGGTAACTCAAAACCGCAACAATCTATATAAATGAAATTTGCCATATGGTTTTATGACCAGATTAGTAGATCTGTGTCAAATTTTGGATCAAACCATCCCAAGGGTTGATGGTCTGTCGGTCTATCTATTCTTGCATATGTGGACACGATAACTCAAAAACACAACAAGCTACGTAAATGAAATGAACTTGGTCTTGACACCAAAATTGCAGTTCTGTACTAGTTCTACTGTAGTTTTGGCCCAGTCGATCAATGGGTAAAATTACAAAATTAATACTAGATTTTCTTCACTGTACCACGAAGGTAAACACAAAACGCGCCATATTTTGTACCTATGAGAGAAAGTTGAGGTGAAAACAGTCCTGCTGGTATCAATAGAAGTATTGAATTTAGTCATTTTCAGGATTAACAGTTGCGTCTTCTTTTTAATTATAGCAAAATAAACACATATAGATTCTAGAGTAAGTAGTTCTATAAAAAAATTCTGATTTTAGCATGTAAAAAAGTTTGAAAGAGTTCGAAAAAAATATATAAATTTTAATTTTTTTTAGAATTTTGTTACAGGGAAGTGAAACTAATCAAATTTTTGCTGAATTTGTTTATTACGAGGATAGATCCCAAAAAAAGGTTACAAAATACAAAAGGGGATTAAGAGGCTTACTTGCCGATCTCTTTTCCACATAATCACCAAACCTATTTAGACATTTATCTGAAGGCAGGATTAACTTGTTTAACCCGGCTGGGTAGAAATAACGTCTTCGCCTATTGAGCCTGTTCTCGGCGGCTGTTTTCACATCACTGTCTGAAGAGAACCTTGTTCCAGATAGTGTTTGGAACCCAGATTGGGTACCAAATCTGGGCTGTATGGGGGGGGGGATCCAGACTTTCCACTTGAACTTTTGCAGCAAATTCTTGAATTTTGCAAGCAGTATGGATAATGCCATACAGAAGGGTGACACCATCACTCAACATACCAGGGCATTTGCGTCGGATGGCTTCATGATGGCCCAGTGATTATTTCCCTTTTCCGAAATTAAAGGAACACTGATCTGGAATAAGGTCCTCTTCAGACAGTGATGTGAAAACAGCCGCCAAGAACTGGCTCAATGGGCAGGACGTGATTTCTACCCAGCCGGGTTAAACAAGTTAGTCCTGCGCTCAGATAAATGCTTAAATAGATTAGGTGATTATGTGGAAAAGTGATCGGCAAGTATGCCTCTTAATTCCCTTTTGTATTTTCTGTCTAATGTTAATAAATTATTTTGTATTACCCTTGTAATCTTTTTTTATCCACCCTCTTAGCATTTCTTACTGGTTATAATCATTTGAACATTATTGAGGATATAAGTCAATTATGCTTTGCAAACAGATTTTTATATTTAATCTTGTTCATGATTTCCATTCAGTACAGTGGCGTAGCGACCGGGGGGCAAGGTCCCATGCGCCGGTCTTAAGGGGCGCCATTTTGACAAAACATCAGCGCATTTTAATGTTTCCTTCTACAGTCAAATATGATGAGGAGGCGAAAAATAATACAATGCCTCTAGCGCAATTTACCCTTACTAAGCCACTGATGGCAACTTGAGGTGAAAAAATCATATTATGCTCTGTGCTCCACTTACCCTCGCTATGCCGCTGATTCAGTAATATGATATCTTCGTAATATAAATTCTATTATACTGTCTCGTTGGAGTTTTTCGTTAGGAGGACATTAGGAGAAATTAAAGCTGGTGAAGATCTCGTTAGTGTCAGTATCTTGACACTCGTTCCAAGATATTGATACTGATGTGATTTATTATTCCAGGGTTTTTAAGGATGAGCATTTTGATAACTTTCGGTATACTACATACAGGGTGTTTCACTGCAACACAAAAATCTTCTGGAATGAGTAAAGTGCTTAAAGACAAATCAAAATCATATAAATATGAAGTGTCGGAAACGTGAACTTCACTTGGTAGATGGCATCGGAGAACACGTGTAGTACGCGAAAATCAAAGTGCGCTTATCGCAGTGGAAGTAGCAGTAATTAAAATAGGGGTATCATTAAAAATAATTATTTATCGTTAAAATTTAAATCATGTTTGGCCCGACGTAACAGGGGACGACTTAACAAGACCAACCTATTACCTGAACGTGTAGATTAGGGTGGATCGAAAAAAATGAAATTTTCGAGTATCGAATTCTAATAGGGCTCAAAAGTTGCGTATCTGCATGCTAATCAACGGAAAAATTTGAAAAAAAGTTATACAATGAATCTTCAGTTCACGCAAAAGGACTAAAGTTTGGAAAATTGTCAAAACACACCAAAATTCACCTTACGCCAAAATTATAGAAGTTACAATGTTTGAAGAAAAGGAAGAATAGAAAACAACTAGAATTATTGCGAGAAACTATTGCAGTTAACAATGACACTTGCGACAAGGAAACTACTCGAAAATCTGCGGATGAAAGAAATGAATTATCTGGGAAAACCGCCAAACTACCTGTTTGTGAGAAATTATTCGTTATAAATTTCGAACCAGACGAGCTAGATGAAATCAATGTGAATAAAACTGATCTTAGTAAAGATCAACAGTACTTTCTGGATACTGTCAGGGAAATCCAGACATGACAGTGCGCTCCTCATCCAGTTATAAGAGATATTGGATTTCTCAATCACTCCCGATGTTTGACAGGTGCAAACCATGTCTTACAGTTGTTCAGTTCCCAAACAAGTCCTTCAAACGAATTTAAGACGCTTGTAAACTACATTGTGAAGACATATTTTCCTGTCTAGTTAGACATTAAGAGACATCAATCAATGAAATATGGTTCTAAACGTATCTTAAAGGTTACTCAAGAAACGAGACATTTGCCAGACGGCATTAAAAGAATCGTCGTTCCTGCGATTGAGATAAAGGCGTTTCTCTGTCATAAAGAGAAAATGTCATTGGCTATGACAGTGTATGGCAGCCATCACATACGAGATTTTGGGTTAGAAGAAGGTACTAAAGACAATAACCCAAAATCCAAAGGGGAAGTCTCTTAGAACTTTTAAGACTCCGACAAAAAATTTTGATCCTACGAACTACATTGATCTGATAGATTGGCCAAAGTATAAGCTGTCGCTCCCTCCAATGAAGGAAAGATTGACAACAGAGACTATTTCGTAAGTACTACAGCATAAAACTATGCCTGAGTTTTTTTAAAAGAATTTCCATGCCATAGCCTAGCTGTTGAAAGAGGCTTCGAACTGATCACAGAGTCTACAAGATAAATCTGTGACAAGGGAACAGAGACGACTACATTAGGACATCATTGCTCTCAAGACCCACAATGCCAAAATTTTATTAAAAAATCTGATTTTAAGATAACGTCCTTGACAAATCAACGTAATTTAACACACAATAGGTTGGATGGTGGGGTAGGGTGTGGATGGAACTCGGGCTTTAGCCCCTCCTGGTGGCGAGTTCTGGGTCATTTCATAAAAAGATTGTGAAATGGGGGAAGAGCTAAAAAATAATGTACTCTTATCAAAATAGAATGTGTAAAATCGCTTACATTCACGAATTATTCATAAAGTTGGCCTTTTATTATTTAAAATACCACAGTGCGTCTGTCTGTAAAAAACCCCTCAAATTTTCACCTAAATTATAAAAAGTTAAGCTTTTGCGCGAACTCAAAATGTACCGCGTAGTTTTTAAATATGATTTTTTTAATCATCAGGCAAATAAAATGAAGCACTTAGACCCTATAGGAAACCCAAAACCGTAGCCTGTATAATTTCAACATAAAAGCAAATTTTGGCGTTTTTCCTCAATTTTTCCTAACTCTAGGCCCTTTGTGCAAACTGAAGATTCAACGTATCATTTTTTCAATATTTTTTCGTTGATCAACGTATAAATACGCAACTTTTGAACTCTTCGAAACTCGAAAAATCGATTTCTTCACCCTAGTGTAGATGGACGAAGTTACCGAATATTTCTGTAGGAAATTTTGCCAAAAATTTTGGGTGCACCACGGGTTCAGCACCCAGCATGATGGGGACCTTTCCCATTTCAGCTATGGCATTTGTCCCAAGCAATGGCCGCCCCGATCACCGCACCTATCCAGCTCTGCTATCTTTTTCAGCTAAATACTATGTATTAGGACGCCTTTTAATATTTTATTTAGTTATATGTATTCAAACAAGCTTTAATACTTCGTACCTTTATCGGAATGGGGAGTAAGATCAGGAATTTCTATTTAAATCTATCTTGATCAGAGTTTTTCGTGAGCACAAATAGAGTCACCTAGAACCATATTAGGGTCTCCAAAACTTTCACAATGCATTTTAATTTCAAATTCTTCAGTATTTGTAAGAAAAAAATTTTAAAGAAAATCTGATTGACTTAGAACATATTTCATTCAATTTTCTGATTATATTTTAGATTAAACATCTCTTTCTCTTTTTATTTATGATTAAATAGCATTTCATTTTCATTTTTATAGTGAAATCTCGCATAACGAGCAAAATAAATTTTTAAAAAATGACTCGCTTAACAAGCGGCGTTTCGCATAACGAGTGACGAGAAGAGGAAGTACCAAATTTTGTGCCTGCTACTTTCATATCCACGGGGATTTTATTTTGCTTTAATTCTTATCAAAGTGTCTAGTGATGGGTTCTTATCAAACATGATGTCTAGGGACAAACCTTACTCTCAGGAAATATTAGAAATATAACTTCCACATCGTTTCCTGCCTCAAAATGATCGAAAATGCATGGGAAAGAGAACCCTTACTTCTGCTTGGAAGAAGCTTTGGCCGGAGAGTGTTGTTGAATGTGACATTGAGGACAATGTGACTTTCCGGCACTGCTTTTAGAGCGTCCTGGCACAGCTTATTTTGCGACTACACCACTGAGTCTGAGACAGTACCTGAGGAGGCTGTAGTCAACAAGATTGTGTCTT
>BGPR01000310.1:0-39898 GCA_013235015.1 Araneus ventricosus | reverse complement strand
GTCTGAGACAGTACCTGAGGAGGCTGTAGTCAACAAGATTGTGTCTTTGGCTACGATCAGGGGACTGGAGGTGGATAGCAATGGTATCGATGAGCTTGTGGAAGAGCACAACCAAGAGCTGACCACCGAAAAGCTTATGGAGTTGCATTGTGTTTCACAGCAAGAAGTTATGGAGGAGAGTTTGTCATAGGAGGAGGGTTACCTCCTAGCAAAGCAATAATCTTCTAACGCAATAAGAGAAATGCTGAAAGCATGGGAAACTGTTGCATCGTACATTGAGAAGCATCACCCTAATAAGGCAGTAGTTATGCGAGCTGTAAATTTATTTTATGGTAATGCCATGTTTCATTTTCGTCAAATTTTGAAGCGTCCGCAAAAACAAATCTAAAAAGTCTCAAGACAGCTTCCTACTAAAAACATTAGATATGAATCATAATTCATATAAAAACTCAAGAACTCTATTAAAATATTTAGAAAAATATTAAAATTTCTAAATGAAGCACTGAACACAATCCTGCTAATTATAGTATGTATCATAAATAATAAACTTATTATTTCGATTTTTTGTTTTGTTTTCTGGAAATCGTATCCGCATTCCATGTGGTTGATTCTGCTATAAAAGAAAAGATGAAGATGATTCACGCTCCTTAACAATCTTATCTATAATTTTCTTTGAATAAATGCTATACATAAAATTTTTTGAATATTATTTTCGGTATGGAACGAATTATCGCATTTTGCATTAATTTATATGGGAAAAATTGTTTCTTAACGAGTGTTTCGCATTGCGAGTAAGCTTCTGGAACGAATTATGCTCGTTAAGCGTGGTTCCACTGTATTTGTTAATATTGGGGAACATAACAAAATTCTTTGAGCAAAAAAGTTATAGGGAAACATTTACCTTCCGAAATGGTTCGCGAAGGGGAAAAGCTTAAGAACCTTATCATGTAAATCGAAGGTTAGAGCAATTTTCTGTTTTAACTTACTTTAATTTTCATATCTTTCAGCATTTCCACAAGTTAATTCATGTAAAAGACAAATCAGGAAAGGCTTGGCCTGATTTGGTCATCTGTCTCGTGCAATCAGATGGAGATCAGACTTGATTTTCTCTACAATACTTTAACAACTATTATTTACTTCACAAATAGATAGTAAGGGATTTCAGAGTTCTAGGGCAGTGTCGTACTATTAACTTATCATAGTGTGCAAAGCTGAAAAGTTTGTTTTCCACCTAATTTGAATATTGTCCTCTTTCAAACGGTTTCTATGAAATTTTGAGATGACATGAATTAAAACAAAAAATAAAGCATTTTTGAATTTGGCAATAGTAACTAAGCGAGAAAAATTCTGAGATTTTGAATACAGATGTTTGAAAATTTATTAAGTCTATATGCAATTAATACGTTTTACAAGCAATTTCTTGAAGCATGAATTTACTAATTATAATGGGAATGCCCAGATCCGGTAACTAACTTACTTTGTTGGACTTCGTGGTGAAATGAGCCATCGGAGTCGGAATTTTGTCGTACTTGCTTGGGGAGCAGAAAATTTTTCCTCTTAACGGGCAGCAGAGTAAAGAATGTTTCGAACCTTTTGGATCTGTCTTCGTCAGGCACAATATAACTACAGTGAATGAAATTTTGATTTAAAAAAATAAAATATAAAAAATAAAAACGCGGCATCGCAGCCCTTACTTAAGGGCTTTAATTCCTTCAAAAAAATCGACGTTGATTTGATTTTTGTATCCTAATTCTTAAACTTTAACTATGCTGTTATTCTTGTTTTTGTTTTTCCCCCCTCAAAACTGCTGGTCTTTGTCCAACTTTCAAACTCAATTTTCTATTTTAGTCTCTTTGTCTTTGATCCAACATTTACCATTGTTTTGATTGCATTTTGTGCATTTTAGCATTACTTTTAATTCAAGTAGTGACGTATTTTTTCATTACTCTGATTGTACCGTGATACTTTTAAGTTCTACCAAAGCCGAGCCGACCCCCACACACACGCGGGAGGGCCCCCGACACATAAAAACAAATATTTACAAAAAGTAAATAACCAAGACTCAATGAGCAATAACCATACGACAGTGACACTTGACTTTTGATTGAGCAATTAATAGGCATGATGGCATCCCTGCGTGTCATCGCCTTCCCTTTCTCCCCTCCTTTCCTCTTGCGATTTATGACTGTAGTGAAGTCTTTATCTTCTTCTTTAGATCTTGAAAATAAGAAAAATATTTTATTTTATCCAGGGTAGGCGGGCCCTCCTGAGCTCAGGCCCCGGCGCGATTTTGCCCCTTCTGCCCCCCTCTATCGGTGGGCCTGGGCTTAATCATATATTTGGCACAGTATAGGAAAATCTGGCTCTTGCGCCATAAAAACCCAATTTGCTAATAACTAACTCCAACACTTACTCAAAATTTTCTTTTATATACAGTGGCTCAAACAATTCAGAATACACCTTACTTTTACTCAATAAATCCAACTTTCAATATAAATAACTCATTACCAAGAAATGCAAATATGTTTTTATTTTTACACATAACAAATGGTTTAATTTAAAGTGAAAATAATGAATAATTAACGAAAAACTTCTAAAATGAAAATTTTCAGAAGCATTTTAAATAAACATATGCAGATTTTTACCTCAAAAAATTGAGAATACACCAATGAAATTTTTGTAATATCTCGCATACAAAAAAAAGTGTCAATATTTAGTTGCATGTCCTTTGGCTTTTATAATGGCCTCCAAACGTCGTGGTACCGATTCGACCAACTTTTTGGTGGTGTCTGAAGATATTTTACTCCATTCTTCTTGCAACACTTGTTTTAAATGGGCTTTGTTCCTAATTTTGTGTTTTTCGACAACTGTTTCGAGTGTGGCCCACAGATTTTCTATGACATTGTTGTCGGGGGACTGTGGTGGTGTGTGTAACTGCTGTTTACAATGAAAAAGACACCACATTTTGACGTTACGTGTCGTGTGGATGGGGTCGTTGTCATGCTGGAATATGAAATTTCCATCTAAACCCAAATTTTTAGCACTTTCTTTTAGACTGTTGTGAAGTATATCCAAGTAAATCATATGGTTCATAATGCCATCTATAAAATCTAAATTTCCTACCCTGGTTGAAGCCATACAACCCCAAACCATGATGGAGCCACCACCATGTTTAACTGTAGGACGTAAATTTTTTGGATCCAAAGCGGTTTCTCCATACGGTGCGACGGCAGTCACTGCCGAAAATGTTGAATTAACTTTCATCACTAAATTTAACTTTATTCCAAAAGTTATTGGTCTTCAATTGATGAGTTTTTGCAAACTCCAAACGCCTTTTCTGATTTTTCAAGCTGATGAATGGTTTCTTTCTAGCAACTGGATTTTTATATCCAGCTTGTCTAATTAAATTTCGCACAGTTTCAGCACTTACACTTCTGCCAATGATTTGAGAAGTTTCTGCAGCAAGTTTGTCTGCACTTACTTTAGGATTAATCTTGATTTCTTTCAAAATTTTCCTTCTTGCGACATCACTCAGAATACATTTCCTTCCTCTTCCACTTTTATTTTCAATCAATCCATCACTTAAATTTTTCAATAATTTTCTGGACACAAGTGTGGCTTCTACTAACAATTTTAGCTATTTCACGACAAGATTGTCCATTTTTTAAATAATCTTAATAAAAATTTCCTTACATCAATACTAATTTCTCTTCGAGGAGCCATTTTCCATTTAAAAGTTTGACTTTAAGTTCATCTAACAAACTTCATCACACGAAAATGATCGTTAAAAAGGTTTAAGACAAGATTACGCAAAATTAGATCAAAATAGCAGCCAAGTAGAAAATATTTTGTGGTAGTTAAACATATTTTTTATAAGTGTATTCTCAATTTTTTGACCGCAAAATTTGCCTAATAAAGTTTTAAAGCTGTATAAATAATATGATTTTTAATGATTTTTTTTATTTTGTGTATATACAAAGTAAAATGTCCATAGTTTAATGCCTCTGCAAAAAGTTTTGCTATGATTATATTTTTGCGCACTATTCACCATACAAAATGTTAATTTGCACAAAAAACGATGTGTATCCTTAATTGTTTGAACCACTGTAGGTGAGAGGCTAATAAACTAGATAATTTAGAACTTTGGTATGAGCTTAAATATTAGGCCTTTGACTCAAACTTTATCAAATACCTTCACTACATTAAAGAAAAAAAAGTGTCGGTGTCCTTGTCTTCAATGGTTCCTTGATGGATGACTACTGTCATTCTCATAAGTCACATTTTGGGATTTTCTCTAAATCCAAATTGAAATGGAATCAAATAGGACCCTATTGCAGGCTTGAACCTGGTATGAATCATTTTTTCAGCTATTTTGCTTCAATTCTTTAGTTACTCATGACGTATAAAAATAAATTATTATTTTATTTATTTATTCGAAAAGGCAGCATAAATTAAAATTAAAGCAAGTTTTATTATGAAAAAGGTATACAGCTTTTCAGATCGTTTAACATTAATTGATTTATTATAAATAGATTTGATAGTCGTAGGGTAGTTTAGAATTCGGAACCAACCCACATACTAATTTTAGTTTGCAGCAATATTGCTCTGCAAATCTGAGAGCTTGAAATAAGTTATGGCAAACGAGTTAGTCACCACGAGTCGAACTTGCAGCAAGCTTGTTGCGTCAAACTAATTGCAAAAACAGAGTACGCAAACAAATCTCGGATTCGAACCCCGACAACCCACTTCACAGCCAGTCGCCTTGGCCACTCAGCCAGCGGGAAGAGAAGATAGATTGCGCTAATAGATCGTGCATCTACACGTTTATTTTAAATTGTTTTCTTGATTCATTAATTTTTTTAAATTTTGAGTTGAGAATATGATTTGGGGGTACCAGAATATACCCGTTGAAGTCGAAGGGAGAGCGATTTTCGCTAATAACTACGTTTTCTTAATGGAATAAATTATGAAATTAGGGTTCAAAAGTAATTACTTTTAAAAATATGGGACACAAAGTAAGTTATTATTTTTCAACAAACACTGACTGTTTTTTAGGTTTAATTTTGTTTATGAACGTTAAAATTTCAACATTAAGAAAAAGGTGATATATAGTTTTCTTTAAAGTGCGAGTTCCATATTTAGTAAAAGATGGATAATTTTTCAAATTTTTTTTATAAAAAGACCTAGTTAGTTTTTTTAGAAATTATCATTGATTTATTGAATTATTAAAAAGAAGGAAGGTCTGAGATGCTATTAAAAATCGGATGTTTTTTAAAACAGAGACAAACACCAAAACCAGATATATACAACTGTATCCAGGTCGTGGTATGTAAGTGTGCTGTATCAACATTGCAGCAAATTTGTTTTGTAATTGCGATATGAAGTTCGTCGTAACAACTTCACAGCAAACTTGTTTTGCAAGTGGGTTGGTCGATTATGCTTTGTTACTTTGCAGGAAGTTTGCTGAAAAGTTGCCGCATCAAGTTTGTCATGACAAGCTAATATCAAGAAAAATCACACTTGCTGCAAGTGTACATGCTATCTGGGAAAGTACTCATAATTTTATATCATCTGTATTAGTAATTTTTTAAAAATATTCTTAAGTTTCATATATATCTTCAGAAAACGCGATTAATTTTTCCTCATCTGATTGCGGGCTTTTAAATGTTTATACTAGGATGTTTTAGAATATCTTCACACACATGAAAATATTCAGTCAATGAAAAACTACATTACAAAACATTCATAGCAATGAATGATTTTGACATCTCATGGCTTCATTCAGGCAGTATTGATGCTCATGATTCGCTTTTCCATCATGGCGGCTTTTACTGATGCACGAGTTCTTGTTATTAGGCGGCTGCTTCTGTTTACGTGTAGGTTGACATTCGGGGTAGATAACGGAAGTAAAAGATGGCACACTGCACATGCGTATTGACTCTGATTCTGCGAAAACTGAAGCAATGATTTTGATGTAGTTAATGTTTGAATATTGTTTACAAATTAAACATTTATAAAGATATATTTAAACTTGAACTTTAGACATTTTGGTTTCAACTATCTTTTTAGGTAACATTCAGGTATTACGTTTATACGCAACAGCATCCGTACTTGTAATAATATAAAGTTCTCTACAAAACATTCAGGTTACTATCGTTCGGTATTGGCGTACTGAGTTGATTTAATTTCTTGTAAATGTGAAATATGATAAATGAAATAAAAAAAAAAACTTTAAAAGGGGTTAATTCCAATTTAACAATAGTCAATTCGAAGGTTTAGGTTTAGTAGAAAGGTATGTTTGAGACGTATGCTTGCTATAAAGCCGCTTTGTCTCTAATTGAGCATAAAAAATTTGAAAAGTAATTCTCGAATTGAGGACTATAAATGTCGATTCGAAAGGAATTTTCTCTGTTCTTCTGCATCAGATGTAAACAAATCGTTGCGCATGCGTTGTAATTCAACTTTTACTTTATTATTCAACTGATGTTGCTGGATGAGGCCTGCTGTTTGTCTTTTTGGAGTTGACAACATTTTCGTTCGAGGAGGGCGACAGTTGTGCTTGTGTATATTTAAGTGCTTTCTCTTGGAGGTGCTCTACAAATTCTTATTTTCCAGATTATTTGATATTTCTTACGCATCTTTTCATATTTATTATTAAATTTGTTGAAAACAGTTCATCTTAATTTCTGCTGCAGGTAATAAATAATTTGTTGCAAATCTTGTTTTAACCTAGTTAGGAAATTATTTCCGTACGTATGTTAACCTTTTCTATTTTTAAGTTTAAAATATTACATTATGTAATTTTTCAATTGATAATATGATGATCATATTTATTTCCGAACCTTATTAATGATAACTATTTTCGATATGGGAAAATTACGGCAGAAAATAAATCCGAAATATCATAAGATGAAAAATGAATAGTAAAGCATATCTGCGTTTTGGATTGAAATTGAATTATGTTTACGTATTTTTTTTATGATCGTCTATTTGTTTTTATATTAATCTTCTAACGATTTTTTTTTATTGTTGTGTAGATTTGTTAGAAATGGGCAGAATATTTCTTGAGCATATTGGAGGCTCCAGAATGTTTTCCTGTGCTGGTTGTGATACGATTTTAACCAACAGGAATGAACTTATAAGTACCAGATTTACTGGAGCCACTGGACGGGCTTTTCTTTTTAATAAAGTTGTGAATTTAACTTACAGGTAAGAAACACTCTTCAAAAATGATGCCATGTTTGCTGTTGCTAGTCAGAAACTAATTATTATTTATGACCCAACTGAGCATCTATTTTTTGACTTTAAATGTCATTACTTGTCATGAAAATAATCTATTTCATAGACATAGTTATCTTTACCAACATGAAACTAATATGTGGATCAATGTTTGATTTATTTTGATATTTTTAATTCATATGTTTCACTTTCAATATAAAAATAATTAAATATTTGACACCGTACAGCTGTTTCAAATTATCAGATTCATAAAATCAGCAATATATATATTTATGTACATGCATGCCATGTGGTTAAAATTATACTCCTTTCTCATTTTTTTGTTTTTATTGCCAGTCAAATATCCAGTCCACATCCTTCAACCTTTTGTTTGTTCTAAACAGTTCAGAACAATCATTTACAGCAGTTGTCTGAATAATCTTTAAAGGATTCTTGTTTATATTTCTAATTTAATACTCAAATTCTTCACTGCAAACTTATATAAATGACTTAATTTATATTTGTGTTGTAATGACTGATCTAAATTTTAACAACCTTATACTGAGGTAGTCTTTTCTTTATATCTTTCCTAAATCTGTTTTTAAAATGTCAACTGTCGTGAAATTTTCATTCAACCGTAAAAGTTGTCTGGATGCATCCATTGCCATAATGATGTCACGCTTGGGGGGTTGTGACAAGGGAGAAGGGGTAACAAGAAATGTGATATCACACATTTTGGTTAAAATAAAAACATTTAAAATCAACAGATTAAATTTTGAAATTGTCAGAATTTGAGGGTATTTTTTTAATCAGGGTTAAAACAACTTTCATGTGATTTTTTTTTTCACTTATATTCCTTTCTTTTCGAAAAAGGCATTCAGGGAGGTTCTGAGAATATGGTAGCAGCAGAAATTCTTCACCATTAGAAGAAAACCTCTCTCTGTCACACCCTTGAAATGTCCAACAAAAGATACATCACCCCACCTGGGTGAGTGGTAGAACTGGTAGTGGCACAAACAGTTTGATCTTATTGAGGCGTCTTTTTTTTAAATTCAATTTGCTTAAGAGTATTTTGTGTTCAAAGATAAGATTTAAAGCAAAATATTTCAAATTCCAAAATACTGTTTTCAATTGCTCTTTTATATTATTTTATTACTATTGTAATAAATACTACAAAAATATTGAAAAAATCATTTATGGACAGCCCCTAAATCCATAGGCAAATTCAATGCTAAATCTAGCAAATCAGTGCAATTAATTAGGTTTTTTGTTGTAAACCTTAATCTTATTTCATACAAAATAAGTACACTTATAATCATTATGATTGTTATGCTCGTAAATGTCATTCAAACACATAGTTAAAGTTTAAAAATAAAATTTGAAATATAATCTATAACGTAGTGCTTTATTTCTGAACTTCAAGTATATGTTTATATAATATAGCGTGACGTGTGACACTTTATGACAAACTGGGGCAGGGGGATTAAAAATATTGAAAAAAAGTGTGACATCATTTATGGACAGCCCCTAAATCCATAGGCAAATTCAATGCTAAATCTAGCAAATCAGTGCAACCTTAAGTTAATATAATTTGCGTAGAAAGTTTGTTTTCTGATAATAGTGTTTTACACAGTTAATTTTTGAAAGAATTTATCAGGGCTTGAGATATCATGAGAAGGGGAAGTGTTGGGTGTGGGAGGACGCATGCCAATACTTTGTCCCCTGTACAGCTAGACTCTTGGCAACCCTGGGATTGACATAAATATGACAAGGGAATAAAACTATTTACAGGGACATAAGATTCCACAGACTAGCTTCAGGAGGGGAGTGAAATTTGAATGGTTCAACTTGTGCACAGTTTGTCAAAAAAAGTATCTCAGCTTTTTTTTTTTTTATTAGTATTAACCTTTAGGCTATGGGGACTTAAATCAAAAGAATTCCGTTGAATGCGGAAGTGAAATCCTCCCTTGTGTCTGGTATCAACAATTGTACCAACCCACATTGAAAGGTAAAAAAATTTCTTGTACAACAGTTGTACCGCCCGTAAGGAAAAGGTTAATATATGAAAGTTAAAATCAAGGAAAGTATGTCATTCAATTTAGAAATGTGTTATCTTTAAATGTATGTAAATAACATTTGTAGATGGGCTTGTTACATAATTATTATATCATCAAATTTTCCAATAGCAATTTTCTCCTTTTGAATAATTTTACCCATGGAGTTCCCTTCAGATGTGAAATTTTAGGTCATTTGATACAAAATAACTGGAGATGTATAAGAAAAAAATGTTTAACCCTCTGAAAGCCACAGTGCTTTGAAATCTACTTCTTTTAAAACCCAGAACGGTCGAGGACAGAAATGAAAGTAGGTAAACATTTCCCTCCCTCTTCTGGTAAACAATAGGTCATTTGTGTCGTGGGGGGTTCTTTTACTGTCTCCTTTATCGTATCTAAACCCTTGCTGACTATATAGGGGTCATTTACAAATTGTGATAAAACTATATATTTTCAGTAAAATATTTTCTAAATGCTTTATTTTTTACTGCTCTATATGATTATAACAGTAAAAGACAAATGCGAAAACATGATATTAGATTTTAATGAGCATGAAGGTACCATTTTAAAATCATTGCTGCGTCAGAAAAATTTGATCATTTAAGAGTTGTAATTTTTTTATTTCAAGAATGTATACTCATCTAGATAACTCACTGTAAGCAAGTAATATATTACAGTAAACTCTCAATTGTCTGGCATTCAAGTATCTGGAAAGCTCAACTAACTGGAAAAATTAGAAAATGTGTTTTTCTAAAAGTTTTACATCTGCGCACCAAAATTTAGCACATGCGCGTGCCCCGTTCCATTCACACGGACCATTTATTTCTGGAATGCAACGTCAGCTTCACACGGAAGGGTGTAGAAGGGGGGGGAAAGCAATATACAGTACTGAGACGTACACAGACTAGCTTTATGGGGGCAAAGTGTTATAAAAGCAAAAGTGAGAACAAAAAAAAAAATGTCCTCACGTTGTCCTCACAAGACCTAAAAACGAAATCGACAACCAAAAAAAAAGTAAACGGACAGAATTGGCAAGAAAAAAAGAAGCTCATGGGGGGGGGATTACTCCAGATTAGTAAGTCTCTTTCTTTTCCTTTATTTATTTACCCTCCAAATACCGGCAGATGTTGATTCCGATTACATAATATCAAGTTCAGGACAATTGGAGGCGCTTGTATTGCACAATAACAATTGCAATCTTCTAAAAGATCATTAGTTTTGATATTCTATCTGGGATTTGTTTATGATCACTTAAAAGAGTTTTATTATGCTTTCTGAGTAGAATATTTTTCAGTTTCGTTGGCTATTTTTATATGTTTATATTTTTACAATCTATATATTTATGGTAAAAATTCGGCTACAGATATTTTTTTTTAAATTAAAATCTTTAAAATATGTTTTGTAAATGCAATGTTAGGAAGATACAGAAGTATTCTTAAAAATTATATTTAATTCACATTTCAAAATGACAAAAACAAATTATTTGGCCAAAAAAAAAACTTTAAAAAAAAACCAGGCTACAATCTACCCCCCCCCCCTCATTTTTCCCGTCACACTCAATTATCCAGATTTTTCAGGTATCCGGAAATTGGAGTTTCCCGAGCATGCCGGTTAATTAAGCTTTTACTGTATATTTATTAAAACCTAAAATAATTTTGATTTATTTAATTATAAAGAAATTTATTTCCAGAGCAATTGCTCAGATTTATTTATTAGTATCTAAAAGAGAAAAAAAGTTCAAAAGTTGGAAACTATCAATAAGATAAACATATAAAAAGCAAAATTATTTCCAGAATAAATAAATCAAAATTTTCTAAAAAGTACAGATTTTAAAATTACAAAGCAGAACAAAAGAGGCGACACCGGACAAAGAATATTTACTTGGGCATGATATTCTCTTTTTAGGTGAAGCTTACTATTTTTAAATATTGTTGGTATACTGGTAAAAGTAACGAAGTCAAAATCTGTCCTTTTCCTTCCAAATACCTTTTTGAAGGCGCACAATTGTTATTAAACACAAAATGTAAATGCTACGAAGAAAAGAAAAATGTTGGAATTTTAATGAATGTAACAATTAAACCCTGGGTTTTCTAATCAACGGGAGCTTTTAATTGCATTATTGTTTTAAAAATTACATTTTCTGCCTGAAACAGCTCTCTGAATACATAATATCTGCCATTATTCAAATGATCTGTAAGATTTTTTTTGAAGTACGAATATTTAATTCATTCCATTTACAATTAAGACGGTTTAAAGTATTGGTAGGGAAAAGATTTAGCTTTGAAAAATACTTTATATTGTTACAAACACAATTTAATAAAAAAAAATCAATGCATTTTATATTTTATCAGTAAGACTTTTTAAAGTACGAATATTTAAGTCATTGTATTCATAATTAAGACTTTAAAATACTGTTTGGAAAAAGAAATACTACAAACGCAATTTTTATTTAAAAAAAAAATCAGCACATTTTGTTTACATACTTTCCAATATTGGTTTTATATTAATATACATTAAAAAAATTTCTACTCTGAAATTCATTAAAACTAAATAGAATTCATCAATATCAGCAAACGATATTTTATTAATTTATTCCTGATATAAAACTTTCCAATATTCAGGCATTTGAGCAGTTAGCAAGCAGAAAGAATAATGTAAATTAAGCATCTGCCCTCGAACACTTACTGGAGACATCAATCAAGAGTGACAGTGGGAGGGGAAACAGCCATTGTTAAAAAGATAAGATTGCTCCGTACCGTTTCCCTACCCTTTTGAAAAGGGGAAGGAAACAAGCATGTGACAATTCGGCTGCTCGACCGTTTGTCTGGCAGTTTGCATGACGGGCCGGTAAAGCCGTTGTGGCAGTCAGAGGGTTAAGGGCTATCTCAATGTATGTAGATGTAGAAAATGTCTTATATGAAACTTCCTTTTACTTTACATTTCATTGATTGATCCAATAATTTTGCCCTGAGCCTTTTGGCTATTCTTTTAAAAAAATTGTGCTGAACTTGTGAATCAAAACATTACTCAAAATATGAATCTAAAATAACATTTGTTTATTTATAGAAAGAAAATTAATAAAAAAAAATCATTGAACTATATAATGCAAGACTCTTAATTAAATAAATATTTTCGTAATGGGATGTATGATCATTCCATTTGACTGTAACTTTTTTCACACATCATGGCATTGATTTTCTTTTAACTGCATGTGGAACCAAATGAGATTTTGATCCCTTCTAATCAAGGTTATTTGCTGCAGAAGTAGATCTCCAGAGTTTCTCGTTAAATGGGGCATTTTGATGGTATGATTTTTCCTTGTTGCTCAGTTCTTTTCTATATTTTTAGATCTGTTACGACATTTAAGTCTCTCAAATACTACAACATAGTGGAATTTAAGTGAGCAACTTAAGGAAAATTCACTGCCACACTATGGCCTTTTTTGTTTTGGCGCATGATGTCTAACAATATAATATCAAACATGCCCTTTCTTGCAGTGTTTTTTAATTATAAAATTAACTCACCACCCTCCTGGCGGGTTTGCGGCCAGCACCCACTTTGTTCAGCACTGTCCCTGCCACCTCGCTGCTTTAAGGATCTCGGCCACTACTTTTTTCAGTTTTTAATACTGCATGAAGATCAGTGGAACAAACCATAAAACCATAGTAGATTTCATATTCTTTGTAGACAACATATTCATTTCAAATTGTAATATCTTTAAAAAAAACTCATATGGTTGTAATGTTTTGTATAACTTTTTCACGAATTTCGGCATGAAAGTCTTCAGATCCATAAATACAGAATGATATATCCCTAAATAAACAGTTTCCATCGCATACAATGGGTATTTTACAATATTTTTGTCAAGGCACTGTGATGGAACTGTTGGGATCTATATATTTAAAATAATATGATAAAACATTCTGACAGTTACCAGCTCCAACCAATAGATGGATTTCGATGATTTTTATTTCATATGAAAGCTTATGATGTCTAGATATGTCATCAAGGGTCATCTGACTCTTATTATGACTCTTTAGTAAAATCTAATGCCTCCATATAAATAATTGTTTCTTTTTATTTCATTTGTTCATATTTTTATTCATTATAATTTTATAACTATATTTATTCATGCTTTGTTGAACCAATTTTTCACTATTTGATTTTGTTTTATTAATAAATCTAAGGTTTCACTAAACTTTTAGTAGCCTTTATTGGTTCCTATTTTTTCTTTCACCTTTTTTATTGATTGCTGTAAAAATGACAAAAATATTTTTTAAGCTCTAGTTGGCACAGAATATTCTCGCCAATCCTTCCTATTTTTATTATTTAAGCTGTATTGCTTAAGAATACTTCTACTCTTGGATCATTTAAAGCTAATGCTGATTATTACTCTTAATATTAGTTATGATGATTAAGGAATAAAGCAAAATGAAAATTATTATTTTCAATATATATATATTATGGAACCTTGGTAATCCGGACCCGAGGAATCTGAAATTTCAAAGAATCCAAGCATCTTCTAAAAAGTTTTATTAATAAATGAAGGAAAAATAACAATTATGAATTAGAAACAAAACTGATGTTTATTCCTAACTTAAAAGAAACATTTGAATTGGTATTTAAGAATGAATACAGGACCTTAATTTGTAGAAACAAAATCGGTTCTCTTGCTTTGATGCGAGGAACTAAACCTGCTTGACAATGCAATGTTATGCCAAATCTGCATAAGCAAATGTCAGTTGGTGTAGCAGCAGCATGCTGTTCTGCATAACATAGCACAAATTTCCATTGTACAAGATCTATCTGCATGTGGTACAAGATCTATCGAGACGTCTTCTTCACTTTTGTGGGAATTATCTTGATCATGGAAACAATGCTGTGTGGAAACAATGATAATTAATTCATTCACGCTGTACACACTTCAACACATGACAGGAAGCATATGTACAATGACAGGCATTGATAGAACAACACATACAAGATCAGTGAAGTGAACACTGATTCGACTCGGGCAGACTAGACAACAGGTTAAACCAACTCCACCATTTTTTACACTGTGAGCTACTTTTAGCGCAAGTCACTCTAGCTTATGGTCACTACCCTCAATTTATTTGCCTATGGCTTCACCATACCGTCTAAATTGCCGCTGGCTCTTTCCAAACTCTTTCACAGAGCATCCAAAGTCAATACTCTATTGCATTTGGTATATATTTTAGCAAATTTCCGGGATAATCCGATTTTTCTAGAATCCAAACAGAGGTCAGTCCCAATTAGTTCGGATCCTGATGTTCCACTGTATATGTAATAAATTAGAATTTTTCCAATCTTTAAAAGAAATCTTTTTTAATGCCACTTCATTTTTAAACATAAACATACTTTTACTTTATTTCAAAGATAAAAGCACTTCTACTGTAACTTAAGAGTCGTAGAAATCTTCACTAATTGAGAATCTCTCTTTTTTGGGGGAATTTTCTGTATTTAAGGATTAGACACATTGTCATCTTTCTTTTTCTGCTTTGCAGGTGGTGGGCATGCTATGTCTACTAATAAGTGGTCATGGATTGGATACTCTAAAATCACATGTTGGATCTTAATTTAAAATTGTATCTTTTCAAATCACATACAATTCTTCAATTGTATCTTTTCAAATGTATTGTATCTCTTCAAACTTCTTTAGTTCTATGCTGCATTTCCTTTCTTATGTCCAACAACGCTCCTGATATTGTATATATATATTTCTAAACTTCATTAGTAGCTGTACAAATATTTTTTTTGCAACACATTAAAGAATTTTATATGCATTGAAGGGATCACATAAATAAACAGGTTTGAGTGTACTTATTTAATGAAGAAATCTGGGCATGTGAAAATATAGAAGAAGACTTATACTGTTATAAAGGTGATCTTTTTAAAAGATTGTTTTGGAATTTCATATTACTTTGTTTCTACAACAGTTAAAATGAGTTTAATTTTCTTTGAGTCATGAAATAATGTAAAAAAAGAATGTCTGTACTAAAACTTTGCCAAGGGATTATGTGTTTCTTTAGAAGGGCTACTTGTTTCGCTTGCATGCATTTAATTTTGAATTGGCTATCATGGACATACTTGGATGATTTTTTTATTTATTCCACTCGGCACATTTTAAAAATCTGATTTACTACAGTTCACCATCAATTTACATAATTTGCATCATATTATGTGAAATTTATTGCCTATTCTGTCCATGCAAAATTCTAGTGTAGCTTACTTTCTACTGTCAAATAATATTATAAATCTGTTTCAGCCGTGCTCTCAAAATAAATTCTCCATTTAAAAATGAGATTAATTTATTCTGGTGATAAATGAATTTTTTTAGTTAAACATTTTGTTATAAATTCAAGTAAAAATGTTGTTATGTGATTATTTTTGTTGTTTATTTTGCCTATTAACTATAATTTAAATAAATTTTATTTATGTTTCAGTGAAGTGCAAGATCGTGTCATGCTAACAGGTCGACACATGGTTCGAGATGTTTCTTGTAAGAATTGTGAAGCCAAACTTGGATGGATATACGAGTTTGCTACAGAAGAAAATCAGCGCTATAAAGAAGGACGTGTGATATTGGAACGGGCTTTAGTCACTGAAAGTGATGGTGTAGATGATTACATAGGTCAGGGTACTTTCTAGAATTTTTGAACCATGCTTTTTTTTTAAAATTAAAACTAAAGAAAATTATATAAAAATACTATTTCTTTGAAAAGTTGCTAAATAAAAATCTCATCTTTTGTATAAATGAAAATATTTTTTACATTTAAATATTTATTATTTTATTTTGTTCATGTAAAAATTTTTTTGTAAATATTTTGTAAAAAAGATGATGGGAATCTTTTCTAGACAAAAAAAAAATTCAAAAAATTACCAGTAAAGTGCATACATTTATTTTTATACAGAATATATAATTTTAGCTACACAATTTATCCATCTAATTAGAACAAAATAAATTCAATTTGTTGACAGCAATTGTCTGCTAACATCTGAAATTATTCCAGTATATTCAGTAGGTGATTGCAGAGTATGCATTGGATTGTTAGGTATATGGTATTCCATGCTGCTTTAAGACTGGACAGAGATCTTATAAGATCACAGTAGACCAAATCTTTCAGATATCCTCAGAGCCACAAATCATATGGATGACAATGGTGGTCATCATATTAAATGTATTTTGAAAGATAAATTGTACAATTTTTGTTAGATATTCTGTATAAAGAAATTATATGCCCTGTATTGGTGGTTTTCAGATTTTTTTTTTCTATAAAAAATTCCTATTGTCTCATTACGGCATTTGCCAAATTTCACGACTTTCTTATGAATAGATTTTTCTGTGGTCCTCTTGGAAATAAAGAAGTTTAATTGTAGATATCTTGTATATCCCAAACATGATTATTTGTAAAAAAATTAATTTGTTTTAATTATTTGTTTTATTTTATTTATAGGATAAAGATTCTACACTAGAGAGAAAAGAGTGAATTTTTTATCTGATGCTAGCTGATTGAATGCCATGTTTTTTTTTTGTTTTGTTACTGTGGAAGACTTGGCTAAAATTTATGAACTTAAGGGTTTTGTGCCCTGCCAAATTCTTTTAGAGTGAACCCTGCATTGATCAGGATGTTAAGTCTAAAAAGTGTTTCCTCTTCAAGCTATATTGCTTTTTACACTGTATATATAATGGAAGTGCTATCTTCAGCCGAAGAGGTGAACATTTTTTTGTTGTATCATGTCATTTAAACTCGGTGAAATTGTAATGCTAACACGTTCCTTTACATATGCATGTAATTTTATATGAAAGCTAAGCATCATCGAATTAATATGTAAATGTAATCATGATGTGAAAATTTTTTACTTAAACATGTGTCAACAGAAGAGATTATATATACATAACATTTCCTTACTTTTTTAAAAATTTCATTAGCCTTCATAGTTTGAAAGTGTTGAAAAAAAAAACTATTTACTACTTATGAAAATACTTGTTCCCCATTTATTTTAAATATGTTTGTCACTGTTTTCAATACAAATCTGAAGTCCCAAACCATTATGTTTTAACCTATCTCTATTGAATATATATATATATATAATAGACATACAAAAATGCAATAAAGAGAAAAAAAACCACAACGAAAAATAAAGAAGGTTGGAAAGAATATTATGGAATATTGCTGATCACAAGGGTAATACAACCCATGATATTCAAAACATTTCTTTTTTTCTGTGTTAAACATGTATGCTATATATAATTTCTGTGTTCTTCCTTCATCCTTTGCTCATTGCAAAGATATTAAAACTGTTGTAAAAACTGTGTTATGAATTTCTGATTTTTATTCTTTGTTAAATGTCTTTGGAATATATCACATGTGACGTGTATAAAAGCTTCCGACTGTTTACATTTTAACTAGTGAAACATTGTTTTCTCTGAAAATGGGATTAGCTCTTTAGTTTTTAAATTTTAGAAACTGAATTCAGTTTGTTCACTGGTTAATTTGGAGTTCCAAAAAGCATCAATTTGTGACAAAATTCCATTACACTATTTGTTCAAAATTCTTATATGTCTGCATATATTTCTGTCTATGTATATATACACGTAAGCACATGTACTGTCTACATTAGGGTGGATCGAAAATCCAAAGTGTGGATAAAATAATCGGCATAGGGTGCAAAAGTTGTCTTTTAAGTGTACTAGGATACATGCAAAATTTTTTCAACTTCTTTTAATATCTTCCGGTGCCCCAAGACGCTTAAATATTTGCAAAAAAACGATTTTTATGCAAATTTCGAATTAAAAATAAAAAATGTTTTAAAGATACGATTTCACAGGCAGAACGTAGAGGATAGGGCGAAGGAATGATAAAAATACCAACAAAAATTGGAAAATTATCGTAATGAAAAAATATTGTGTCTGTTCGATATCACATTTTGTAAGTGTAAAAAATTTCGATATATGTGAATGCCAAAAAGACATGAAAGTTCTACTTGCTGAGCGATTGTTTATAAAAGATTAGAAAGGAAAATGTTTATTGGAGGAGTGGACGTAATTGCAACCAAAAAAAAAAAAAGAGAAAAGAAAACAGATGGAAGACAAAAGAATAAAACGTAAAATGGTTAAAACTTATGCTGATGCTGCTCATACTTAATCAATGGAGCTACTTGAACTCAACACTATGCTTTCGTCCTTATATACAGATACAGATGTAATTACCTTGGAATATCAATCGTAAAATCGTTTAGATTTCCCTACCTTAGCAAGACAATGTGATCGATACGCAATTTCAGATAGAGCAGCTGCTTCATTTGCCAGTGCTGTTTTACAAGACATTTGATTTGTACACGAAGAAGAGACTTTGCATGTGGTAGCTTGCAATAAAAATCGTAGACAGCGTAAAAAGCTTTAAAATGTAGTTGCAGAGTCTACTAAGTTAACAGTGTCTTGATCTCTTTTAATCGGATTATGTTTCGATGGGAGAAAAGACAACACAAAAGTGCTAATTAAGAAAGACACAAAGTACTACCCAAAGACCACGAAGGAGGAGCATTAGACTCTTGTAAACGAACCTAACTCTGTGTATATCGGACATGTTACTGCTGCAACAAGAGGAGCTAAAGCCATAAAAGAAGCAATACTCAATTTTTTTAAATCAAATTATATGCAATTAAATGGGCTAACAATAATTGGATGCGATGGAACAAATATTAATACTGGGCACAAGGGAGGTATTATTCGCTTGATGGAACTGGCCTCAATAGACCATTACAATGGTGAATTCGTTTGCTTCAAACAAATGAGTTACCTTTCCGTTATCTACTAAATTCTTTGAATGATGCAACAACTGGTCCTAAAGAATTTTGTCGACCAATTGGTAATGCAATCAAAACTTGCGAGGAGCTACCTGTAGCTCCTTTTTCTCCAATAAGTGTGGAGAATATGCCACATAATATAGATAGAATGGTTCTCAGCAATATCTATATGATATTTGCCTAGCGATATCACGTGTTGAATGTTATTCTGACCTGGCAATAAGAAAGCCTGGTGCAGTTGCTCACTCAAGGTGGCTAACAATTGCAAGTAGAATTTTAAAGTTGTATGTAGTCACAGAAAAGCCATCTGACAAACTTATTATGCTTGCAACATATATTATGAAGGTATATGCAACCTGTATGGTTCCATTTCAAAACAAAGCCTTCCATAATAGAAGGAGCGCTGTATATTTGGAGACTTATCTTATTTCCTAGATATTTGGAACCCAATTTAAGAAATATAGTACACACTGTTATTCAAAGAAATAGCTTCTTTTGTCATACTGAAAATTTGCTATTGTCAATGCTCACAAATAACAGAGAGAATATAAGGTCTTTAGCACTACGAAAACTAATTTGTGCTAGAAATGAAAACAGGATAATCAGAATAAGAATTTTTCAAGTACCAAAAATAGACTTTAAAGCAAAGGATTATTTTGCACTTATTAACTGGAAATGAGTTAGACCTTTTGAACCACCTCTTTTGATAAATGTGCCATTTAAAGAAATTGAGGCCATGTTAAAAGTTAGACGGAGGAATGGCCAAAATATCCAAGCTGTAGAAAGATGTTTTCGCTTAGTGTCTGAAGCATCGGAAAGTGTATATGGAGAAGAGAAGAGACACGGCTTCATATTGAATAGGATACAATCAAGAAATATTATCAAGCATTATAATACCAAAAAGGATTACATCCTTTAGAAATATGTAAATCTTCAAACTAATAGAATTAAAAAAATCTATAATACAAGTTCACTTTTTATAAGTTTTGTGATTTATTGCTTTGAGTATTAAATTTATACTTCATGTATTATTATAAAATTATAATTATTTATAAGTTTATACTTTTAATACCTGGAATAATCTGCAAATTTTTCAAATATTTTTCATTAATTCACATTTTTTAATAGATATTTGTAAAAATGTGAATTTTTAACTTTTGGGGGGCTTTCAGCCACCAGAAGATATGAATGAATGTTAATAATAATAAAAAAAATGTAAACTAATATACCCAAAACAAAACTTTCTTACACGGCGCTAAAGAAAATTTTGAAAATATTTTTTTATAAATTTCCAAAAAAAAAAAAATGGTTTTTTTTAACAATTTTTGGGGCATTGGAAGATATGAATGGATTTCAATAAAAAAATATATGTAAACTAGTATACCTAAGACACAACTTTCCCACCCCATGCCAAAAATAATTTCAAAACAAAAAAAATTGTAAAGTTTCATAAAAAATTCAATTTTTGACTATTTTTGAGATGCTTGGGGCACCGGAAGATATAAATGAATTTCCATAAAAAAAATTATATAAACTAATATACTTAAGACGCAACTTTCCCGCCCCCTGCTAAAAATAATTTCGAAAAAAAATTTTTTTCCTATACTTTTCGATCCACCCTAGTCTACATACTTACCAGTTAAAATCTGAATATAGTTTTAAAAAATAGGAAGATTTTTCAGACAAGATTGTAAAAATGTTGAAAAGCCTGCCAAAAATGTATTTTACAATACCCATCTATGAAAATTTATTGCGAACGATAGAAAGTTTCACTTTGCAAAAAACAAAAAGGAAATACAAGTCATATGGAATTTTTTCAGACATGTAGACTAGTCCTTTGTATTTTGATCAAAAGTATTTTAAAATTTTGGTCTAATAAAACATTGTTTTGCTGCAATGTTGCAAGAACTTTTCTGTATGTGGCTTGTGAGAATAGCTTCCACAATTTTTACAAATTTGTCAGATATGCATTTTTTTTTTCTCTGTAAAATAAAAATGTCTCACTTCCCCTAAAAATGCATAGAAAGGATTAATATATAATTTTCGAATTTCTTTTTATGTCAGTTACACTTTCAATTTAGATTTTATTAAAATGTTTGTATTTATCACCTTGGCATTAATTTGACAGTATGTGTCCATATTGAATCTGTACTGCATTTGGAACATATAACAAAGCTGGGAATTGTTTTCTTTAACATCATTAAATAATTCAGTTGTCTTGCTTGTGCTTTCATTTTTTTTATGCTGTCAAATTTTATTAAAATGAATTTCACGAGCTGTAAAATTTCAATTAGCAGTAGTTTGGGTGATCTTAAGCAAAAGTTTTGTTGCGACAGCAAAAGAAATCTCCATTCAATTTTTCATTGGGGTAGTAACTAATGTTTTCAACAACACATGCAATTCTTGACTGCTAAATAATGGTTTATCAGTGCTTTTCCCTTTTCTGGCTTTCATGTATTCTTTCTGAAAAAAAGCATTTGACAAAACAGCATGGTTGAAATATTTTCAAAACTGTGCATGCTGAACTCGGAACATTTTTGGAAATTGTCAATGGCTCCAATGAATTGATAACTAGGGAAATTTCTTTGGTAAGGTACTGTGAGAATGACTTCAATTCAGAAGTGGAGGTTTAAAAGAAGTTAATTCCGAGTCTAGGTATTTCACAGTAAAAGGTTTGATTATGAGTAATAATGCATGCATGATTTTTGGTGGAAACTTGAAAAGAAATTTAATGCATGTACCTTGCTCAAAAGCTTTTTTTTATTATTATTTTATGAAAATTTTAATGGCAGTTTGGGCATTTTTATTAGAATTATAGTTTTAATAAGTACAAAGTATAATTTTTTTAGATTTGTCTTTTATGTTGTATCCAACAAGTGGTCATTTTTTTCACTTGAGAGCATTATTGACATTTGATAAGCTGTATATGACCTGTATGTACTCTCCAAGAGATCTATTTGATCAGAAATTAAGATGTGTGATTTTAATTTCTTTAAAACATTTCCATTGAATCAGAAGTTATCCTACTTTCTTTTCAAAATAGTTGAATTTCTTCCTTTGTATGTTTGCAGCTATTAAGATAATACAACCTTTTTCAGTGCCTCAAACATGCGGGAATGTGAGACTTTTCTTGCAGAATTATTAACACTAAAGCTATGTTTCAGTTCCGAACACTTATTCTAGGTTATAAAAACTGTTCGCTTGTTATTCTTCACAGTTCTAATTCCCCATTTCTTTAAAAAAAAAAATTTGAAATCATGGTTGTATTTTAATAATCATAGCCACTATTTATGCCTATTCCAAGACTTTCTTTTAATACTACCTATGTTTACTTTCATATAGGCTTCTCATGTTTTTGAATATCAAAAAATTACAGCTTGAAATTCCACAGCTTACAGTTTCAAATGGCTGAAAGTTAGTTATTGTAAAATAAGTTCTATATAAGCTGTCTATAATGAGAAGTTTCTAACAAAACTCTAATGAACAGTTTGTTTAAATTGGAATTCCAAAAATTCATTCATTGTTCCTGTTAACTTTACACAGTCTGAATTCTGATATAAGATTTAATGTTTTGAATATATTGTTCACCAGAAATTGATAGGTTACACTATTAATGGGAAATTCCTTTTAAGTGAGATTATGAAGTTTGACTATATTTAATGTCTTCCTTCTCTGATCACCTTTTTCATTTTTAACCAAATATTTTAAAATGGTAAAATTTTGAAGAACCAACCATTTTGTTTTGAATTGCTACCTTTTAATTTTCAGCATACTTGATACTTTTAGATATTTTAATAGCTACTTTCTTTGAATCAATTGCAGGGTATACCATTGCATTGGTGTAAAACTGTAGTAGTTACTAATATTATATTTATTTTTTAAAAACCTTTCAATTACTTCGTATTTTGTTTCGGTGATGATGAAGAAACCTGTACAGCTGTTTTACTATATTTTATTTTAAGTCTTAAAAGCACAGGTTTTTTAAATGATGCTATACCGTTTTCTTTGGTAATTATATCAAAAACATTAATATCATTCCTAATGCATTTGAAATAATTTTCAAGATAGGAGTTTATTGAAAGAATCCTGCTTATTTGTTTACAACTTTCTTTCTAAGAATCTCTTCCACAACATTTGTTAATGTGGTGGTATTTTTAAAAATTTATTTACAACTCATTGCAGTTTTGTAGTAGTAATGATTAATTTTTTCACATGTTTAGTTTTTGATAAATTTCCGAAATGAAATATGTGATTTTGTTATTTTATATAATGAATTATGCAGGTCTACAGTGAAGAATTGTCTGATACCTATTGATAGATTCCCATACAGTTTTTCTAAGTGGGAAAAAAAAAAAATTCAGCATCCACCAATTTTTCTTAATTTCTAGTTAATCATTTTTTTATTAGTATTATTTAGATTTATAATTGTCTCCTTCATTTTTTGTCTGATTAGGTGTATACGTATTTCATTGTGGTTCATGATTACAATAATGTTCATGAAACTCATATTTTAAAGGAGGTATGATTGTAAAAAAATTTTTAGTTATTTTGAATTTGATTTAGTGGGTTAAATGTGTCTTGTTTTGAGGTACTAGAGGCATTGACAGATTTTTTCTTTTTTACTGCTTAACATAAAACCTAATTATGAATTGGCATTTTTACACTTGTTTGGTGTAGATGTTTGTAAATTGAGATGTTTGCTGAAGTTTTTCCCTTGTCATCTAACTACTGTTCAAAGTTACAAAGTTCTTTTCAAACAAGTCTAATGCAGTTTCAGATTTGGGACTATACAAATAAGAGAAGGTTGGCCTTTTGCATGGACCTTTCAGTTAAGTTTTATGAAGATTTTAAATTTTTCTCTAGAAAGTAATTTTTGATGTTCTCAAGAGATTGCAGAAATACATTTATTTTCATTGCACATGCGAGTAGTAAATGAGAAAAATTGAAACATTACAGATGGCATGGTGGATAGATACCATATTTATGATGTTAGTGAAACTTTGTGACTAAAGTAAGTCATAATTGGTGTCACATATAAGTATGTTTCACCTGTGTTGCAGAACTAAAATGGTAGTGGAAAAGGAAGAAAGCAATTGTTCCCTTTTGGGTTTCCTTATGAATAACATCGTTCATACATTTGAAAAGAATATGACAAAACTTTAATCTTCGCAAACTTAAGTATAGTCATCATGAAGCGAAAGTTTGCCGATATTTTTTCCCTCCCTTGTAAGGGAGGGCATACCAAACAACCATATGTTTTGTGAGATCGAGAGCAGCAGTGGATCAAAGATGGAAGGACAAATGCATTGCATAAAACTGGTTTCTGTTAGAGGAATAAAAACTATCTATTTTACATAAAATGAAATTCATGAAACAGTTTGTCTCAGAAGAATAGTCTGAAAAATATGTATTCATAAATTTCCGTGAATACAAAATATGCTTTTAGATGTGAAGAAACTAATGAAGGACAAACTATATTTGAGAAGAAAAAAAGGCAGCATGGAAAGAGAAGTATAATTCAAAGAAGTTGAGTCGAAATTTGTGAGGAAATCTTAAGGACTCCTACTTTTTTTTTTGTTGCTTTAGATAACATATTGCAGAAATTCAAGAGTTTGCAGAGTATACCAAATTTTTAAGTCCTTTATCTTCACTTTTATTCAGGCTGCATTCTTAATTTTTTGTGAATAGTAAAGAAAATAAATGTTACTGTACATGAAAAAAATATGGGAGCAAGTAAAAAAAAGAATAGTAATCTACCATCATATTGGCAGATATTTATTGCACCAAGGAAATTCTGTTACAGAATTTCACAGAAGTTGGAAGGAAGAAAAAACTCGAGGTATTATAAATTGTAAAAATTCAGTTTAACATTTTTCAGCTTGTTTATATGCTATTATTTTTCTGTAATATTAACCCTTTGCACTCCAGCGTTATTCAGTTCATATGTTAAATGTCAATATGTTCATATGTACAGCAGAGTACAATGGGTTAAAATCCATATCTGCGAAATTAACAGATAAATATTGGTTATTTTTGAAAAATTAAACTAGAAATGCCTAATAGATTCCAAATAACTTTCATGACTCTGAATTCTGCAGGCCTGTGTAATCATGAGTTTTAATCAGATTTTGAAAGATCCTTTCTATTTGACAGAAATTTGAATGCTTTTACTCTTGATGATTTTAACATTCTGTATTACATAATTGAGCATCCATATTTTAAATATATTATCAAGTGGAATATGTGCAATATGAATTCATATGTCTTCTTTATCTCAAATATTTTATATCACCTGTATAAAAAATAGAAAGCGCACAATCGATGTCTGGTAAAATTGCTGTTCAGGAGAAAATGAAAAGTTTCTTTCATCCAAAAAATAAGTGAATATAAATTCACAAGTTAATGTCTTTCTGATTTTTAAGTAATCAAGTTAATCCATATTTGATTAATTTCTTCTATAATTTGTAGTTTTGTAATCTGAATCATTTGATATTTTAAAGTATATTCTTTTTGTGGTTTTTATATTTTGGTGTGGCTTATTAAAGTATTGAATATAATCTTGTGTGTAAGAAAATGTTTTATGTAGCAGATATGCTGATTTTTTTTTAAATAAAGAATTTCCTCAAGAATTGCAGTTACTTGTCCAAGCTTGTGTTCAGTTATTTGTTACAACTGACATTTTAGATTATGCCAGCTTTGTGTATAGTATCCAAGTAAATAACATTTTAAAAGGAACCTATTATATTTAATTGAAATTCTTAGCAATATCCAACATAATATGTCATCACTTCTCCTAAAATAGTTTACTATTATGACTGTCTTTAGTCAAGTGCAGAATGTGTTAAATTGAAAGTTATCTTGATTGTAATATCTGCAGCAAACACGCAATTCTATGCAGGACAACATCCCAAGCCATCAACAAAGCTGGTGGTGATGTTATCGGATATCAATATATCGGCTAGTTCATATGAACTATTTCAGTGGCTAGTAAGCTTCTTGAGCAAATACTTGGTACTTAAAAAAAAGAAATGAATAATAAAAGAATGATTAACTGTGTTTATTACGTTAGCATTAATATGTTATACATTTTCTTTAAATCATGATTTGGAGTTCAAAGACAGCATAATTGCAGTCTGACCTCATGAACTTGGATACAGTTGAAATACTTTATTAGAATTCACTGCTATTTGATATTAGTTTTATTAGAATTATTGAACCCCAATATATAGGGTGTCCACTCTAATTGTAGCCTAATAGCTAATTTTTAAACTGTTAGAGATGGGCATATACTTCTAATTGGAAAAATGCACTTCTGAAAAAGATTTGACTGATAGGACCAAGGGACTATATAAAAATGTAGACTTCATATTAACATTTAAAGCAAAAAAAAGTTCCATTCTTCTGCAACCAAAACTGACCAACTTATGTAGCTCCGAGTTTTATTATTGTAGGCTAAGCAACGTTCGGTTCGAAGAAATGCTGTGTGTTGATTGACCGATCTTTCCTCAAAGTCTAAAATAGCAACTGCAGTTTACAGGATGTCATTAAAAATTTTCTCTATTTGCATAACATCATTAATTTTGTAATATTTGACGACTTTTCTTTATTGAGAGTTAATGTATAAATAAGGTTCTGAAATAATTACACACGGACCTGCAGCCCCAATGGAAAAATCATCATTGAAATAAGTCTAGACATTAATGATTCATGTCAGTTGCTATAATTTCAGCAGGTTTTTTTTTTTTTTTTTTGGCTACACAAATTGTGAAATTTTTTTAAATTGCATGTTTAAGCTTGCTAATTTCTAAATTTAAGTTCATGTTATGTTTCCTTCAAAAATTTGAAGATTATAACACCATTACATGCATAATCAATGAATTAAGCTGTTCTTGCCCACAAAAGGAACTGAAAAAGTGCAGGAGATTTTTTTTAATGCAATCTTGCACCTGTTTGTTAAAAGAAAAAAAAGTGGTTGAATTTGGAAAATAATTTAATAGTTGATTGAATTGCAATTAGGGAATGAGCTGATAAACAATGTCAACAAAATATTATTAGAGAGCAAACATAGGTAAAATTTTGCATTAAAAAAAGATGAGAAAAAATTACAACCAGCTTTCTTAAAAATTTTCAATTTATTATAGAAAAACAAGAATGTTTCCATCACTGAAGAATATATGTTCGAGTATATAAATGACTACAATGAAATATAAATAATGCTGCTTTTAAGACAAAACATTTATGTATATACTATAAAGACAAACATTATAAAAGACATTAAATGCAACAATTCAAAAAAGACTAGTAACAAACTCGTAGTGTGCAAACATAAACATTCTGTTTCTCTTTTCTTAATATCACATAAAATACAAACAAGTTCTAGCATATTCCATCAAAATTGCACAGACACCCAAGTTTTGTCTTTTAAATGAGTAAAAAAAGTTACATTTTTCCAAGCATTTTAACTATCAGTATAGTAATTCTCTCAGAAATATTTTCTCAAATACGATAAACTAGGTTTTATGTTGCTTTTTTTTTATTTTTTAATACTTGATATTCATGCACATATCTTCAGACAAATTACTTCAGAATCAATTATAAAAATTGGATGAAAATGTATCTCCATAATTAGAAGTTTCAAAAATGTCATATGAATTTAATTACAAATATAGAATTAGTGCATACATTTTTAAGCAACACACTGCTGAGTAAGATCTTCAAGTACAAAATTGTCCATATAATTATTTTAATAACAAAAGCACTTGCAAGCTGTTAATTAGAACATTATGACTAGAAAAAAATATATAATTTAAATAATGCCATAATAATTTAATTTTACTAATTTGAAATTCTTTATAAATGACTAATAATTAATAAGCAAATTACAATTTTTTCATAAATATTTTAGATCCAATATACAATTAAAATAATGATATACATCAATGGCCATTGTCAAAATAATTTATATTAAAAGCATGTTAATACTTACTGATATTATTTAATTTAAAAGTAAATTTTAAAAAAGGACATCCAATACATGAAGTTCTTAACATTCAATTTTATCAGTTTTTTTCATATTATAATAAGAAATCAATATTTCACTGTAACTTCATGAATTAAATTCTTGTATTGAAAACATTAAAACAGGCAAAAGAAAAGCAAACAAACACATGAAAACAAAAAAAGTAATAATATTTGTTCAAACAAAATATAAATTCACAACTAGCATAATGAAATGAAACATCCCAGAAGATAAAGTCAAACAACTGAGAAAAATTTGAAAATGACTACAATATTCAAGAATAATTAAATACTTCAATAAACAGAAAAATATAAAATACAACAAAACAAGAATGGTTAACCACATAAAAAAAAATTGCTGAAAATGAATGTACCGTAAGCTTTCATTGAAAAATATCAACATCTGGAAACACAAACATGAAATGTATCCTGAATAAGCGAAGTAAGTTGAGAAATGAGACTTTACAAGACCATTTATAAAATTAAGTATAAATTCTTTAAGCAAAAAACATGCAATCATACTTTGCAATTAAGTTTCTGCAACATTTAACAAAATGAGGTAATTTAAAATCACCACAGAAAAAAAACAACTTCTAAAACCCAAAGTTTACAAACTTAACAAAGAATTTTTGGTATTATGTTAATTAAAATTCCACTGAAAGATCACAATAAAAATATATAAATAAAATTTTGATCCCCCCAAAGAATCAATATGAAGATGTCGTAAATTATCATTTGTGGATACAAAACAGGTGAACCGAAATGGGGAAATTAAAAAAAATTTTTTGGATAAATCAAGAGAATTCAAAAAACAAAAAAACAAAATACTGAACCAGAAGTTACCAAAGGAAAAAAAAGGAAATCTAAAATCACTAATATAACAATGAAAGAAGGCATATAAAACAACCACGTTTTAATACACACCAATTCAACGTTCCCAATTTATACGAATAAACATGGAAAGAAAGTGATTCGTTTTCAAGGAGCCATCATCACACACCACCTCCACTACGGTCCACAGTTAAAACACTACGATCATACTGGATATCTACAGCAGCAGCAAGTCTACTTTGTGCTATAGCTCCTGTTTTGATAGAACTCATTAACTGAAATAAAGAATAAATTAGTTGAAATTTATATATTTCGTATAAGTAATTGTTTAGTTCATTCATTTAAAATTTTAAAAACAATTTGACGATCGAATTTAAAAATTGTAATAAATTGTTATTAGTAACCTCTTTCAATACTATCTAAATAAAATGTCTTATTACCATGTTACATATACTACACTAAAACATTAATCCATTTAAAGTAAAGTTCACTGTGGAAATCAATAGACATATTTATAATCTAATAAAGAATCAATTAACAGGAAAAAAAAGATAAAGCTTTAAAATACAGCTATTCAATACAAGTGAAATGGTAGTCTTAACCATGACATATTCATTATAAATTTTTAACTCCAGGCAATCACTATATGACTTAACTGAAATAACCAACAACTTAAAATTGAAGCTTCTAAAACAATTCTAGCTTGTATAGAAATGCTTTCTATATCCTTGTAATTTTGAACTATAATAATAACACAGAATGTAGAATCTCAAAAATCTGCATTTTTCTTGATGTTCTACAAAGGCATAACCATCCTCAAAATTCCCCGAAATAAAAATGATGGGAAAAAAAGTTAGCTTGTTTATTTGGAATAAAACAGTATTTATATTCCATGGAATTAGCAGAAGCATGCTAAGATTTACAACTCTATAGTTTAAAAAACTATGCAGCTATTAATGAGAATTTTGAATCCACTAAATCCTATTGATTGCAATGTATAAAATGAGCTTGATAAAAACTTAATTTGTTTCTGTACCAAAATTTTGATATTACAGAGCATAATAATTTTTTTTCATTTTTGCTCATGTTTCTCAAAACCAATTTTTAAAATTTTATCTTTATAATTTTTCAAATTCAGAAATACCATTTTTCATAGAAAAGCTAAATAGTCGCAACTGAAAATTAAGTTTTAAACCTTCAAGTGAAAAGAAATTATGAAGTAATGATGAAATTTAAAATTTGATGAAGAAATATCTCACCAATAAATATTCTCCAAGCTCAACTTGACCATTTTTGTTCAAATCAACTTCATTCAGCATATCATGCAGTGTCTCATCATCTACTTTCTCTCCTTGTGCCTATATGGATAAACAAACTCAAATTAAATTCTGGAAAATAACATTATCAAAGATTAGTTCTTAACATCAAATATAAACGATCAAATATAAAAAAGAGGTAAAAATTTTCTCATAAAATCTGAACAAAAGAAAAGTTGAAATAATCAAAAGTAACAACTTCAAAGTTATAAATGATATCAATTCAATTACTTTCTAGCAACATTATCTTTAGGTTCATATAGAAAAATGAGTGAATGAGTAAATGGCAAACTTGATCTGCATCAATTACATAAGATTAAAAAATTTTAAGCAGCAGTTTGACATTAATAACTAACCACAGGTACAAGAAAAATTTAGTGTAAAATATTTAATATTACTATAAAAGTAATTTAAAAAATAAATTTTTAATAATATTTAAGCTAGCGATAGTCAACTATAGAATAAAAGTATATGCCATATGAATATAAAAACTGGCTGGAAATTTTAATGTTTCTAAACCTGAAGAAAGCTATTAAGAATTATTTTAAATACTTGCGACTTCAAGGGGCTTTAAATACAAATATATTTCCGTAACACAAACATATTCAAATACGAAAATAAATTAACTATTGAAAAATACACATTTTTTCATACATACATATAATATAAAGTTTATGGGATTCCAGATTATTATTACATACCATATTTGCTTACTTTAACCACTTAACTGAATAGTTTTCTTTGCTATCTAATAAGATGACCCCTCCTGTTTTGGAAAGGGGCTGTCATTTTCATTCATCTAAGAAGGCATAGGATACTTAAGATGTTTATGGATCCTACATATTTTTTGTGTCAAATTATAAAGCTAATTAATGATTCAATTTTAGTTTATAAGACTAAAATTTCGATAATTGGATGCACGAGTATTCTTGGGCTGTTAAGTTAAGCGGTTAAAATATGGTAACTATACTTTTTATTTCATTTCAAAACTGAATCTAACAGTGCAATCTTTAAACAGTGATAATTACAAATAAATTATTAGAGTAAATAAATAAAAAGCAGAGAAAAATGGAAGCACAAAACTTTAAGAAACAAAATTTTCAATAAAATATTTCAAAGGGTTGAAAGTTTGTTGAAAATTAAGCAGGAGCCAGTTAAAGAAACGAACACAAATTTATAACAAAAAAAGAGGGACAACTGAAAGGGCACAAATTTCCACAAATACTTCTTGAATATCAAACTAATATAAGCAAAAACATACAGTGGCATACATATATGTGGGAGGCAAAGGGAATTATAGATGTCCCTGTTGCCAGCTTTACGAGAAGCCACAGAGAAAAAAACATTAATGCATTTCTGCTACTTTTAGAAGTAAAAAATGATGGGGCGAAAAAATACCAGAATCTAGGCGCCATTTATTGTTGCTAAACTTTTGAGAACATCCACAAATTTATAATAAGTTATTATAATTGATAATAATTTATTATATGAAAATTGTGATAAAACGTTTCAAGCTGGTGTCACACCAAAGTGTCAGTCGATAGTTAAAAGCCACAAGAGCTGGCATGTATTTGACATTTGGGAGAAAATGTGCCAAGCAGCTGGCATGCCCGTGTAACAATCAGCATCAAAGGGTTAAACCACTGATGACGACTAGGGAGCAAAAAAAAAAAAAAAATCAAATTATGCACCGAGTGCTACTTACCCTCCCCATGTCATTTAAAACATATTTTATATACATAGCAACAAAAAAAGTACAGGGTATGTTCAAAATAAAGAGAAATGTTATTAGAAAAAACTAAATACTGATTGCAAAGCATTAGACACTAGTAGATTTATATTTAATTTCAAATGAAAAGCCCAACTCTAACCAACTGAATGAGTATGTTAACAATGATCAGGTATTCACACTGGAAATACAAAACATAATGGTACATCACTAATGACAGATGAAGACTAAATCAAGATGTTACTTTGAAACTAATTCATGTTATCTTCTAAACCTGAAAACCTTCATTTAACTAACTTTTAAACCCCAACACATATACAAGGATAAATATTTTTTTAAAAGCTTTAAGGGGAAAAATAACATCAAATAAAGCATATTTTGAAATCAGAAACATCAAAAAGTACAAAAACAGCCAAATTTACGACAACTTTGCAAAAGTGTTTTTAACAAAAATAATTCGTTTTACCTTTAAGCTTTGCCTCAGATCATTAATAGTAATATATCCCTTTCTATCCTTGTCTAAGGTTTGGAACTTCTTAGTGTAAGATGCTATCTCGTCTTTCGAGAAATTCACAGGAGTGACTCTTGCCTTACGATTAACATCTTGTCCCATTTCTGTCCGAAGAAATTCCATAGCTTTTTCATATTCTTCCTGAAAGTTTTAAAATGATTTAAACATTCAAGTTAATTAGTGTACATTTGCAAACAAGGTTCGATTTTAAAAGCTTAACAAATGTAAGAAATATTACAATGTGAAGTAATAAAATGATTAACCTGACAAGTGCAAATTTTTACATAATCAATTAAGATAACTCGTGAAGATTGGATGGTATCTCTATTTCACACAAACTTATTCAACAATACTGTTAAATTTAAATGCAAATTCGACTCCTAGTTCTGACTAAGCATTCACAAAATACACACTAGGATGGCCCTTATTTTTCGAAGTTTTAATTTCAGCTCGTACACCCTCCAATTTTTTTTCCTTTTATTCCAAGAAACAACTAAAGACCTCATTTGTTCCAATCAAAGGTTGGGATCATGTGCCGCATCGCAGTGGGAGGCATGTCGGTGAGGGCAGTGTGCTCCATCCTCCGCCGGTGACTCGCCCTTAGTCTGCTCTAATCGCTGTCCAAGACAAATATAACTGCAATTATGGCTTCTAATTTGAGATGTAGTGATCGAAAGATCTATTTAATTGGTAGCGAGGATCAACAAATTAGCGGAAGCAAACTTCCATCCAACCGGAAAGAACTATCGGTGTTATTTTATGATTTATATGGGGTTAAACTGTCCCTAAGTGAAAAAGATGATTTAGTAGTGCGCAAATGCCAAATTTTTTTGGGAGAAAGCAAGGTTTCCTAAAAGTGCGACACCTCATATTGTAGAAAAAATTATGAAGATGTTCTCTTATTGGCGCAATCTTCAAAATTGGAGGACAGAAACGCAGAGAGAACAAGAACATAAGTTTACATCAGATTTTAAATAATTTATTTGACACTGCTGACGCTGAAACTTTGGAAATTATAAGAGATGAAGACGGAACATTTTTATTGAGTCAACGAGAGCCAGGGCGGAGGGGATGTCTTTATGGGAATCGATATGAAGCTTGTTAAGCGTGAAGATAAGGCATTATTGTGAGTCAGAGAACAAGAAAACACACGGACTAAGACTCATTGTGGTTCGGAAGTCGTTGACAATTGCATGGAATCATCAGAAGAATCTTCAGGCATCCAGGATATTGCTGATCAACCTGGAACTTTTCGACCGATGTCACATTAATCAATAAAATGTTGTTTTTGTTCTCAAAATCGTAGATAAGTCTTTAAGCCATAACATAGATGAACTGGCAATCAATCAAAACCTGCTAGAAGGATATCTGGAAGATTTTCATAAGAAGCCAACTAAGATTATAGAATAATTTAAAGGAAATAAACCTAGTTTCTTTGGGATGGTAAATTGCTACTTTAAATGAACGGGATTTAAAAAGCGAAAGGCTACTTATCATTGTAACATATGAAGATTTAAAAAAAATGGTTTGGTGCCAAAATTAGAAAATTCTTCAGGGAAGGAGCAAACTATGGCTGTCCGGAGTATTCTAAAAGATTGGGGTTGGAAGACAAGGCTCAAATTCTTTGTTGTGATACAAAGAGTTCCAACACTGGTCAAATGAACAGTGCGATTACATTTCTAAAGCAGTATGCAGATCGAAAGATGGTATATTTTCCATTTCGGCATCAGGTGTACGAAAAAGTGCAACAAAGTGATTTCGATCATGAGGTTAGCTCAAGTGACTGGCAGTTCGGATGTTGTTTTCTTTAAAGAAATCAGAAAAAATAGAATAATCTGGAATAAATGCTTTAACGAAATGTGGCGAGAGCGAAATACTGAGTAATGTAAAATATCTTTCTAATGCACTTAAAAAATGAAATATCGAAGCATGATTAAAGGGAGCTCGTTGAATTATAAAGATAGTCAATTATTATTCAAATTTTTAACAAGATTTTCTAATAAATATTTACAATTTAAGTCATTCAGAATTTAGACAAGACATCAAAAAATTAGTTCTTTGTTGTTTTTCTTCAGAAAAAGCATTCATTCTCTGAAAACTTGATTGACTTCATTTCTCTGAAAAGTTTAAATTTATTAAAGAAATTGGACATGGAGAAATTGAATTTCTGAATCTCAGTCAGATCTTTGGGATAGGGGCGATTCTTATTTAAAGTCATAAGAAAAATTCCAGGGAAACTCAGTGTTGTCAATGATACAGCTGAAAGAGGGATAAAATTTATGCAAGCTTTTAATCGACTTTTAACTGTGGATGAAGAGCAAAAGCAATTTGTTTTTCAAGACCACAGAAAGAAGTATCCGGACTGCACAAGAAAGCTATTTCCTTAAACGCAAAATTTATTTCAATATATTATTAAAACTGCATATATTTAGTTTTTAATATGTTATCAAAACTTGTATTATTAAAACTGTAACGTATTACAGCAAAATGATACAATTTCTTTACATGAATAACAAATATCCAATTTTAAATGCTAAATTTTTAGCAATTTTTTCTCCTACATCTTTATTTAACCCTTTGCAGATAGATATTCTTTTTTAGAGCACTCAGATCAGATTATCGCACTTTATGCACCATCCCGTTTTTTCCACCTCTACGCTTATTTAATTATACACAACTTTTATTTTTTATGATATATTAAGATTAGATGTTGAATGGATGGATGATACAATCGTTTGTGTTCGAGTTTTGAGTCCCTATAATTCTTCGCGAACTGGATTGTCCTCCACGTCAGTCTCAGAATTAGATTCTTGGTTTCACTGTGCTAGGTCCATTGAGATATAATGATTCAGATTCGTCCTCAGCTTGTCTCTCCTTGCTTAATTTTTCCTAAACAGCCAAATAGTAGTAGAATAGGGTAGGCCACCACGCGTCGAACTTGCAGCAAGCTTGTTGCGTCAAACACATTGCAAACTATAATAAAAACAGAGTATGCACACGAACCTCAGATTCGAACTCCCGACAACCCGCTTCCTAAATCTGTCGCCTAAACCACTCAGCCAGCAGGACTTCGATCGCGGAAGACAGATTGTGCTAATACATCATGCATCTACATTTTTTATTTTAAACTGTCTTCTTGATTTCATTAATTTTTTAAAATTTTGAGTGGAGAATATGATTTGAAATCGAAGGGACAGCAATTTTCGCTAATAACTACGTTTTGCTAATGGAATAAATTATGAAATTAGGGTTCAAAAGTAATTACTTTTAAAAATTAGGACACAAAGTAAGTTATTATTTTTCAACAAACATTGACTGTTTTTTAGGTCTAATTTTGTTTATGAACATTAAAATTTCAACATTAAGAAAAAGGCGATATATAGTTTTCTTTAAAGTGCGAGTTCTATATTTAGTAAAAAGATAGAGAATTTTTCAAAAGTAATTTTTTTTTATTAAAAGACCTAGCTAGTTTTTTTTTCCAAATTATCATTGATTTATTGAATTATTAAAAAAGGACGGTTTAGGAGATGCTATTAAAAATCGGATGTTTTTTTAAAACAGAGACAAAGATCAAAACCAGATATATATAACTGTATCCAGGTCGTGGTGTATAAGTGTGCCATGTCAACTTTACAGCAAACTTGCATTGCAAGCAGGGCCGGCCAGATTAAAAGCGGGGCCTGGTGCAAAGTTGATTTGCGGGGCCTTGAAACTAATTTCGTAAAACAAAATAATTTATTGCATTTTGCTATTTATTACATAGGAAGACTTAAGGAATACGTGAAAATGATAAATATTTAAATTATGTGATTTATGAGCGATTTTGAAAGTGATTAAAATGCTAATTTATAAAAAGGATTCAAAATAATAAAAAAAATTATTATTTTGAATCATGAGAAAGATTTTTCAGCAGATACGATATTGTGACCTTGTTATGCAAAACTTAACAACAAATTTTAATTTCATTAAATAAATCAATGCAATTCATTTCGTCTTGCAAAGTCGAATTTAGATCTCTACGTTTTCATACAGTTGGTGAAAATCATCCTAATTACATAAAAATTCCTCTGATGTCCCATATTCATGATAAATTTCCAATCTCTTTTTAAAAGAAAAAATGTCACTATAGATTATGACTAGAAAATATTGAATTTGGAAATATTCTTTGACGGATGAAATAGCTGATCAATTCCTTAAAATAAAAACTGTTAACTTTTTCTCACCAAGTTCTTTTATTTTTAATTCAGGTGTTACTTTTAACTAACTCTTCCACTATTTCCTTTGCAGTTATTAAAAGAAAATATAAATCCCGATGCACGAAACTTTTCAAAAAATTTTAAAAGGACTTTTAAATGTGAATTTGTGTACGGATATCTATATTAGAATTGAGTAATACGGATTAGTACGAATATCTATATTAGAATTTAGAAAATCCTGACTGTCCACTGTGTTCCACTGGAGAGATTATGAATTTTAGACACTTGACAGTTTGTACTACTTTAGTCAACACAAATCTAAATGTTTTACCTCCTGACAACTGTTATTCAAAGGCTAGCTTATATTGGGCTGCACGAAGGGAAATGGTCAATATGACCTAGTCCCCGACGTAATTAAAAAAAAAAATATTGGAATTGAAAATATCTGGGCTCGCAATATTTACTTCATTTAGTATGCCATACCAAATAACTAAAGTTAATAAAAATTCAAATGAATTTTATTTTCGATTTATTGGATTTATGATTTCTTTTCCATATCAACAATATATTCATAAAGAAAATTCGAAGCTATAGAAAATTTTGATACTTGAATGTGATCTCGCATATTTCACACTTTTGAAGCAACGTTTCCACGTCGTTTCTGACAGTGGTTTTGGAGTAATAAATACGAGAGGATTTTTTAATATATCTCAGCACATTACAGAACTTGCAAAAATATTCTATGTGCTTTCTTTTAAGTCTAAAAAAAATGAATATACAGAAAAAGAAGGGTTTTGAATGTAGAACAAAATTCAAATTAAGACTTCTGCAAAGTATATAATTATGGTTGGAATTCTTTGCAAGATATGAGGGCTTTGCAAACCTTTATGTAAATCCTCTCATAGTAGATCTGTTATAGTTAGAAATACCATATTTGTTTTGGTTAAAATCAGACACGTAGGGGGGGGATCAAAAATATATTATATTAAAACATTTGTCTTTCCCTTTCAAATACGAATATTTTATTTTTCCCCCACCAAACATTGCGATATGCTATCATCCGTTACAACACATAAAGCATAATTGAAGCACATTGTTTTTTTGCTTTTTTATTACTCTGTATTGGCTATGTGGTGAGATTCGAAGCCCCTAACCTTGCCTTCAGTGGGGTACCTACATTAAATGGCGCCCAGGGCAATTACCAAAATTGCGCCCTATCCCTCTTATCTTTTGAAGGCGATCCTCAATTTTTTCTAAAATTGTATTTTTTCAAAAGCATTAATTTTTGTCAAGCTTGTTCTTAAAAATAAACTAGACCTATCTTTCAAATTGTAGGTCTCAATAGTCTTACTCCTAATAGGTTTTTTTTGAAATACAGGAATGAGTATTCGTTTTCATTGAAATCCATCTGCAAATGTCTTTCATTCTAGTTATCTTCCCCTCTATATAAAGAGGTTTCAACATGTTTTTTTTTTTTTTTAATTTTGAAGTGATCATAGTAATGTTGTTTCTTTGGTCTCTCTTACTTCTTTGTCTCGTGTTTCATTCTTAGATCCCAGCAAACTCATATCATTCAGTGCAAATAACAAATAATCATTTCATGTTTAAATGTATTTAAAAGTAACTAATATTACCTTTCAAATAAGGTTAAGAGTGCAGAGACAAATACATAGATCGTTTTGCAGCAAAGTCGAAATTTATAAATTTAGATTCAATCACTTTAATCAGTGTAAAACTGAAATTAACAAAAATGAACATCAGGAGAATTTCATGTACGCTTAAAATTGCATTGAAAAAAAAAAAGAACTAAAGTAATATATAGACCAAATAAAAGTAATAAAATAATTTCAATTTTTCAGATTCAGGAAGGTTTCATAGACGAACAACATTCACACTTATCGAGTTGATAGCTTAAACTCGACATATGAATGAAAAAATTGAAATGAATTTGTATAAAAATTTAAATTTGGAAAAATTTGCAAAATTTTTCTTTTACATTCTTTTTTATTGAAAAAAATGTAAAGATATACGTCATTGACATCATGATAAAAGAACTTCATGAATGGGCGTATCATTTGAGAATTAATTATTATCATGAAAATAGCCTTCAAACAAGGAAGAAGCTTTGTTACTTTTATTTTTTATTTGAAAAAATTTGCTGTATAAACGTGGTAAGAACGTTTGGCATATATATAATTAAAATCTGTGTTAAAATCTTACTTTTAAAAAAATTCTTTATCATTTTAAATGAAAACAATTTTAAGAAAAAATCTTGCAATTTCTCAAATCAATTAAAAGACATTCTTTTCAATGTCAATTTACGATTTGTTGAAAGAGCATCAAATCTCGAAAATGTCAAATCTTTCAGCATCAAGGCATCAAATCTCCCACTTTTCTCAGAGATCTCATATAAAAACACATACAATACTTTCCTTTAAAATGCTTGTACATATTACTAAAGACACACAAAAAGTGACTGACATATTTAAGTATTATTTTAGGTTAAGTATTGATATTTAAATGGTTTTGACATTAAAGGCAGAATTTGTTAGACGAAGTAAATTCATTGGTGATAAAATCTAAGTGAGGAAACAAGCGCTTCCATTTCGGCAGAAACTGAACTTCTATTCGTATACTTATTTATTCTCGATAATCATTTGTGCTTTCATTTATCTTAATTTCAGTGTCCATACGGTCTGATAATTTTACTAATTGCAAGAATTTTGTACGATGCTTTTCTCTTTCACTTTCTGTTTATTAGCCCTTATAGCCCTAATAATGTGCGTTTAGAAAAAAAAAACAACTACATCTGGCTTTTGCGAAACCAAGAATTTAAAATAAATCACTATCGTATTTTCAGCATACAAATTGTGATTGTATATGCAAATATTTAGGATTAAAACAGTGAAAGATAGCGAAAAAAAGAGTGAACTTAGAGAAAACATTGGACTCTTTACACAATGCAAAAAAAAAAAAAGATATTCTTTTTCCATTCTTCACTCTGCTTATTTAAAGTGAGAATGATACTTTGGAATACTAGTAAATACTTTTTGCTAATTATTTGTCACAATTTCGAAAAGATTATTTCCAATCAGTATGAATTAGACATACCGTGAGAAACCATGAAAACCCATGGGACTAATTATCTTCCATATCTCCCACTCCCCAGGACACCAAATGTTTAAACGGACATCCTA
>BGPR01000309.1:704454-781180 GCA_013235015.1 Araneus ventricosus | reverse complement strand
TTATTGTACTTCGTTCAGTTACGTATTGCTAGTTGCGTTCATTTCCTTCTTGCGTTTCTGACCTACGGCAGGCACTTTTTTGAAGATTTGCGCCAATGATTGTACATCTTCATGATCTTTCTACAATGAGGTGTCGCTCTTGAGATCCTTACTTTCTCCCAGAAAATGAGGGCATTCGCGCGCGCTACCAATTGGCACTTTTCCCATGGATAATTTAACTTCATGTAAATTATAAAATAGCGCACCGATAGTACTTGCCGATTAGATGGAAGTTTGCATCCGGTAATTTGGTGACGTTCACTATTATCAATTAAATAAATATTTCGATCGCCACTTCTCAAGTCGCAGCCATAATTGCACTAATAGTTGGGCCGAACGGCGACTACCGTGAACTGAGAACGAGACGCAGGCGTAGGAAGGGCGAGACATGTGAACGAACAAGTCGCAGCTTGCACCCACATGCTTCAACTTCTTCCGCGATGCGGCACGTGTTCCCGACCTTTGATTTGAACAAATGGGGCCTCTAATTGTTTCTAAGAACAAAAGGAACAAATATGGAGGTGTGCGTTTGAAATTAAAACTTCCAAAAATAAGGGCCACCCTAATATATATATATATATATATATATACATATTTGAAATCTTTCTACAACATCACAAATTTCTATTCATTATTCATCAAATTTTTCAGCATTATGGATTCTACATTTTAGCAAACTGTACACATTACATAAATTTAGTTCACCTGATTTTATTAAAATGAAATATATAATCAACTACATATAATTAAGTGATTCTGTTCACATTTAGAGATGATATCTCATATTTTACAGTAATCTTCAACTACAGTGAACTACATTACTTAACCATTTATTCAAATACAATTCTTGCTAAATTCTGGTTTAAAACTTGTTCTTTAACTCTAATTTATGAAAAAATTTCTAGCATAATATACATAGTCATTGGAAATAATAAGAGTGCATGTGTTGGTATCTATTGGCACTCATAAAGAGACTATTATTAATAAATTTGGTAAAGCATACTTTTGATGGCTGGAATATTGCATCATAATTTTTTATATAATTTTAATTAAATATATTAAATAAAATTTCATGCTTTTCAGTACTTTTGAAAAGAAATTGCAAAAGTAATTTTATACTATCTTAAAACTAAAAAAAAAATTATATTTTCGATGATACTCAATTATTTGTCATACAATTTATAAAATACTAGAATACCCGGTGCTGCCTGGTGCATTTCAGGTCTAAATCTTGTAGGAGATAATAAAAAAAGTGGAAAATATTTTTTATAACTAACATAATGTTTATTTATATTTCTTTATTGAGAGAATATTTCTTAAATATTAATGAAATGATTCTTATATTAATAATTACACAAATTATCTTTTATTTCAGTATATATCATAAGTATACTGCTTAAGATATTTAATTATAAAAAGAAATACAGAAATTATTTCACTTTTCAGTTTCTTTTTTTTATAATTAATAACTTTCTTTGTATTTTATTCAGAAATTTGCTGCATTTTTTGTTATACATTCTGTTTTAATGCAAAGTTTAATTTTAATATCTCTTGTTCAATTATTTTACTTGTACTTGATAAGTATACTGTATTACAAATCTTTCCTATATAATAACTTTCCATTTCTTGGGCATCTTATTATTTTGAATACCTTGGATATAAAATTTTTCATTCTAATTGGTCCATTTGTATATTGCTTTCAATGACTCGCCTCCACCCTACCCAAAAGGGTGTAAATTCTCATTACGGTATTTTTGTTGCACAATATTGGAGTCATTTTTTCAGTACTCAATTATTAAGTATTTCCCAGCAAAATTACACCACCCTCTCCAAATAAGCACTTCATGCATCATCGACAATTATCATCCGAATGGTAGATTAAGCAGAGTTACACCTTAAGGCACTGTATTAGGGCTTGTTACCCCATACTTTACTTCAAGTGGGTTAATGAGAATATGTGTACCAAGTTTTATAAAAATCCCTTCAATACATTTGGTTGGAGCTTGATGCTAAAACAAACATATATATACATTGAGTTTATATATATATGAATAATCATGCATAATAGCAACAATACTTTCATTGTTTCATTTCTAAAACCTAAAATTGGAAATTCTGTACCTATATGTTCATATTCTAATGCTATGTTGCTTTGAATTTGCTTTATTAATTTATTTCAGTTCTGTAGAATCCAAAAAGCTCAGCCCACTAAAAGTATTAAGTGCATGATGAAATACAAACGGTATGTTGGAAATTATACACGTTATTTGGATGTGCTCACTTTATACCACGCATAAATGTGAAGTCCCATGCAAGAGAAAGTTGGTTATTAGATGACATGGATAGTTATATTTTCATATAGTAACCAGGCATCATTAAAGAAATTCATGTACACAATGAACAGAACATGAGTAAAACTACTAAAATTTTGATCTCAATTAATGAAACGCTTTGAAGCTGAAAAATATTTTGCCACATGAATATAAAATTATCATGAAGTGAACATAACCAATGTATTTCCAGTGAAAAAGCTTGTTGCCAAGGTGACTAGTCAGTAATATTTAAACAGGTAATCTGCTGTTTTGTAATACTGCAGCAACTTTTGGGAAAAAATGAATAAAACTGAATCAAGTGCTTTTATTTTCATATATATTTATACCAATACACACTAGTTTAGATTAGTTTATTTGAAATAATACATATAAAAGATTTTTTTAAAAAAAACATTTATGAACTAAAATCAAAAGTCACATCTTCAAAACACACTTCCTTCCTTTAAGATCCTGATTGAAATCTTAACTAAAAATGTTTTGGTATTGATGTCCAAAATGAACACACAAAACAAACACCATCTAGTGTTAATTTATCTTCCTGCTATACAAAGCTGTTTTTCTTTACTGACCGGGTTGATTGGCTGCATGACTGATCTTCATGATACTTCTGAAAAAAATCTAAATAATATGAATAAATAAGAAAATCCTTATAGCATTTCCATCACCATTTATTTGTATAGGTATTATTGTTTACGAGAAATGAACGTTTTTCCACATCACCCTGGGTATGAAGCACAGTGCATTACCTCTCTCTCTTTTTTTTCCTTCTTTTCTCTCTTTCTAAGAACAACATAGTGAGCCCGGGTTCCTCAGTAGGCATATTTCCTTCTATGTTTTAAATAGTCATTGCTTACATCGATTAAAAAATGAAAAAAATTGTACAGCTGAAAAATACGTTACCTTCATTTACCGGATTATTATATCATACATAAACTTTCGAAAATTTAAGAATGCTGAATGGTTTCTCTAATGAAGCATTACTAATTTTTTTGGTACGCATAATAACAAATAAACACCACAATTAACATTATCTGCCTGACAAACTTATGCCGAGAAATATAATTTTCCATTATCATCTTTGTATTAATTTTGGCAGAAGAAAATGCCACTTTTCAATAAACTGAGACAACTGGTGCTTGGAGAATTATTTAAGGGATCATAAAATTCGATTATACATTTTTCAATATCTGCTATAAAAGTATCAGTGGCGATTCAGAGATTTAGAGGAATGAATAACAATTTACATGTCTGAAATTACTCATCCAAGAACAATTATGTACTTCATCGCCCAAAGGGCCACAGAAAAAAAAAACGATTCAACCGCCCAAAACATGCAAAATCGGATCATTTATACAAAAAAGGCATCTATAATGGTATCATACAACCAACCTTTTACCAACCGATGAAGGACATATTTAATTGTTTTTAACTACTCTACTGATATAAACAAATCAGTGACTTTTAACATATAATTATTAATACCTATATTATTTACATAAAGGACATTATCAGAAAGACTGTTAATATCTACATTTTTAAAATTGAAACTTTTATTATTCCCTACTTCTACCAACTCGAAACCATTTCGGCTTCACAAAAAATTATGGATAGGCGCATTAATGGGCAAAACATGATACACATATTTACAGTGAAAGAGTACTGACACCTGTTTGAAATCTAATTGAAAGGCTAGCTGATGAGCATAGTAGTAACAAACAAAAAAGGCCACAATTTATAGTGTCTTGTTGAAGGATATGGTCAGGTAAAGTAATTCTCAATCACTGACGATTAGCATTCAGGCTTCTAATCAAATTTTTTTAATACAAGGCGCATAGTCATTAGGCAGTTCTTTACTTTTTTATTTTGAGGATCAAGAAAGCTAATAATTTTTTGACTTTTCTGTGTGCAACTTAATTAAGAAACCAGTGATGGTTTTACTAAACAAATAATAGGCAAAAATATTAAACAACCTTTAAACAATTTATTTAAAGTTCCCCATGAGAGTAACTGGAGACACAGAAGAATCAATAAAAGTGAATGTTGTTTACTTGAGCACAATTTGTATAGGAAAGCATCTAATAGCACAACATCCTTGCAACCAACCTACAAACAAATCTGAAGTTTGACTTGATAAGTAATATCTCGCATCTTGGGCAAAAAAAGGATCTAAACTTTTAAATCTCCATACGTTCATTATAATTCCACTTTCTCTGGTTTACTTGTCATATTTTTTAGCAGAAAGTACTAATGGCTTATTACATAACTAGAAAATTTGTACTTCTATTTTGAGAATCAGGATCATCCAATCATCTTAGTTTTCTTTTGCTAGAAATCTTTTTTTGAGTATTTTGTTTTGTATGTTTATTATTAGTTTAAAAAAAGCAGTCTGAGGAATTAATTTTTGATTTGGATGAATTTTTAAACAAGGGACAATGGGATCAATTTTTTCAGAAACTGAAGAATTCATTACCCCACGACATCCTGAAATTAAATTTCTTAAGACTGTTTCAACATTACTGGATATAACAGACTGCACTTTTTCATTTTTCATTAGTTCTAACAGTTCAAAACACAAGTTTGGAATAAGGGATTTACCTTGTTCAAACTGAGAAGTATGACCCACATTATAATCTGATTCTGAATCTACATTTGAAAAGCTTTCTTCTACTTGAAAATTGTCACTCTGAAAAGTGATCTTTCCTTTCATTTTCTGAGAATGAATTTTATGGATATGCTTACATAAGTTGTCGCTCTTAAGATCCTGACAATTGCACTGATATAAGTGACTACATAATCCCATACAACTAACCTCTAAATATTTAATGAAACAAAAATCACTTGAGGGGCAGATATCATTGATTTGTGTCCAGGGTTCGTACACATTTCCTTAAAAGAAAATCAAGGACCATCAAAGACTTTTAAGGACTAAAAAAACCAAAAAATAAGGACCTCTACATTGAATAAACTTAACGAATTGTCTCACACATTTTTAAATAATATGTCTCATTTTTGCAAATTCAACCTATTAGATGAGAAATTACATAGAAGATACATTACAAATTTAACACAACAAAACTCCTAAAAATATGAGTTAATAAATTGATGAAAAAAAACCCATGAAACTGGTAATCAAATTAAATATCTTTAATTACAAACTTTTTTTCATTCAATTTTACATCCAAGGTATTTATTTTAATTTCTTTTTCAGAAACTGTTTTTCTTGGTTCATGCGATTGAATAAATAAATTTATGTCCTTTGACTTTTCAGCCTCCTTAGCTAAATCATTTGCTTTCTCATTTGTTTGGTGTATGTCCGTTTGGAGGAACATTTTCTTTTGTTTTAAAAAATCTATTTCCTCCTCTAAAGTTTTTCGTTTCAGTTGTTTTGTTTCAGTCTTTTCTTTGGATCTTTCACTTTCTAAATACTGCATGTATTTTGCTCTAGCTGAGGTGGCAGCCATCCTCATTTCTTTTGTAATTTTTAAGTCAAAAATAGCCAGACAGCTTAATAAATTCATGATTAACACCCTGGGAAATATACGAAGCATCTTTCAAATTTTCTATTTCCAGGGCCTTGTTCACCGGAAAACCTCATTGTCCATGTGACAGTTTTAATACCATTTTGATAATCTTCCAAACTTTTTCATAATGATTATTGTTAAAATAAGTTTGTAAAAAAGTATCAAGGGAATCACTCTTTGGTAAATTCAAATGAATTTGGAATTACTATATTTAACAGAAAATCTGCATAGAGTAACAAAATTTCGTCGCAATCTTTTTCCAAAATACATTTATTTTGCGACAACACAATCAATACCTTTTTCATTTTTTTCCTGTGCTTTTTCGGAATATCCAGCCATTACTCGTGGATCAATGCAAATCGCAGGTCTTACTAGTGCGTAATTCACAGAACATTTCTGCATGAAATGTTTTATCATTGTTATGATGTTTTTCCGACTATCCTGTCTGAGTGTGAAAACATCCTTGTCTGCTTATTCCTTATTTTTTATCTTTTCTTTTATTAGTTGCTCTGCAGCAAATCCTAAATACGCTTAACTTTTATCATTATACAAGTTTGGGTCACTGAAGTTGAATTTGCATAAAGTCTCAGGTTTCTCAATTCTTTCATTCTCTGGTTTCAAAATTTTGAAATGTTGAATGCAATTATTAACAAGTTTTAAAAACATCACTGGCAAAAAATGGAAGTAAATGTTTATCACTGATACTGTTCTAAAACTGGTAACAGCACTTTTGACAATCATTCCTATGGAACCATGGACCAATAAAGGCCATCTGTAACTCCTCCCTTATTTCCCAAAGTGTATGCGATGGATATGGATTGGCAACGCGAGCAGTGGCGTACCTACATAAAATGGCGAACAGGGCAAATACCAAAACAGCGCCCCTCCCCCTCTTTTTTCTTTTGAAATGTGATCCCCATTTTCTTTTCGGAAACTTTAAGCCGTTGAGTGCAAAGATTAAAAGTGGAAATAGACTTAAAAAAATAACATATAAAACATTTTTGAGTTGAAAATAACATATAAAACACTTTTGAGGGTCCTTCAGCCCCCGATTCCTTCTTCTTCATTGCTGCATATTTTATGAATACAAACGAAGCTAAAATAAGAAAAATCACGCTTTTAACTAGAAGATTAAAAATAATTTCATAAATAAATTATAGATTCTTAAATATCTCTCTGACTTATGAAGCTAATCGAAAGAATTGCCAGTTTTATTTTGGACCAAATTAATTTTTTCTTACCACTGAGGTAAATTTTTGAAACGCAATGAATATCAAATAATTCATTTCATGCTGAAGTATATTTAAAAGTAGCTAAATATTTCCGTTCAAAAATGAGGTGAAAGTGTGAAATAGACATACAAAAGATGCCTGCAGCAAAGTTTTTAATAGAATTATAAAAGTGCAATTTTATAAAATTAGATTTATTCATTTTATACAGTGTAAAATTGAAGTTAACAAAAACTGCAAAGAGGAATTTCGTGTTTTATAATTAAATCATATAAAAAATTAAAGATGTTTAACTTGATAATCTATACTTATACAAGGCAATGTTTGTATGCGTGCGTGCTTGCGCGCGATGTCCAGACGAATCTATCGCACTCACAGCCATGAAATTTGGCACACAGGTAGTCGTAAAGGTGACTCAATGCACCTCGAAACCGGAATTTTAAAAATTCAATCTAGAAAATTTTTTTATTTAATGTTTTGTGCTGTTTTTGGTCATTTTTGGCACGTTTACGGCTGTAGTATCTTTTTTAATGATCTTTGAAATACAATCAATGCACCATCGGATAGAACAAACAATTTTCGTTCTAATGAAGTTTTTTTTAGCTTTAAACGTAATTTACTGAATTTTGAGAATTTTTTTAAAAATAATCGGTTTTGCCATCGAAATTTTATTTTTATTTTTAAATTTGCTGCATCCAACGTTCTAATAACACTATTATTTAAATTTTTTTTCAGCTTATAACTGCAACGGTTCTGTCGGATTTAAAACAAGAATGGTTTAAATATCTTTTCCCGTTTTTTTAATTAATTTTTTCCTGGTCAGTTGAAAGATACTTTTCCTCTAGCGAACTTCCTCCCGCGACACTTCTCCGGAACGTTGCTGGCAATTTCATTGGCTGACAGTACAGAACGCAGGATACGTCATAACCTTCAACTGAATGAGGGCGTTTTTTTGTTTTGTTTTTTCATTTTGTTGAAGTTCTGATTCCACGGGCAATGCCTTGCGCGTACTGCTAGTAGTATAATAATTTCAATTTTTTCGGATTTAATGTATTTTGCAAAACAAGCGGAGGAGAGGGGGAATTTGACAGAAAAGTTATGTCTGCTTGCTGTAACACAACTGGCGAGATTAAGTTTCTAAATGCCGAAGGTTTCATGGGCAAAGACATCATTCCAGATTTTATCGAGACAAAAGCTTGATCTAGGCATCTTAATTAAAATTAAAACACTGAAATTGAAGTAATCAGTCAAAAATTTAAATTTAGAATAATTTTCGCTGAAATAAATGAGAATATATACATTATCGACATCATATCCAAAAGAACTTCAGGCATGGTCATGACGATATTATTTCTTAGAATTATTATCATGATCAGGATAATAATCTTCAAAACTATCTTTTCGCAATATACAAGAGAAAAGTGCATGTAAAAGGTATTATTACTTTATTTGAAAATCATTTTGTTGGGAAAAAATCTCCTGTAAACCTAGCAGAACATTTGAGATATACTTCATAATTTAATTTAAAATTTTCTTACATGCTTATTTAATTCTTTGGCATTTTAAATGTAAATTCTTTTAGAAAATCCTTGCTATTTTAAAGAAAATTAATTAAAAAATATTTTTTTCAATGCCAATTTAAGATCTGTTTGCAAGGTCTGTAAGATCTGTTAATTTTTACAAGCAATTGCAAAACTTTATGCGGTCTTTTCTCTCTCTCTTAGTTTCTTTTTGCGTTTGGCAGAACAACTACATCTACGTTCTATAAACACTATCATATTTTCATCATACAAATTATGCAAATATTCAGTATTAAAAACAATGTAAAGATAACGAACTTACGTCTTTTAAAGTTGATGGAGTGCTCTTACTCTGCCCAAAAAAATGGACGTATAATTCCCGTTCTTCACTCTTTGCTGATTGAAATTGGAATGGCACTTGCTAACCTTTTATCATCAATTTCCGAAGAAACTGATATCCATTCAGTGTTTATCATGCATACCGTGAGAAACCATAAGAACCATCAGGTCAAAAGAAAGCATCAGGAACCCTGCGGAGATAATCATCTGACCGGTAGGGTGAGAGCTCTAAACGAGCTTTTAATTTCGCGAAGAGGGTTTCGGTCAGCAAATCTCTGAACCGACCGACACACACCGATTCGTGTCGGTCGGTTTTATAATGGATGTACATCTGATCATTCTCGAATACATTATCAATTTCTTCTGCCATACTTGAAAAAATAACACAATAATTAACCAACATATCACACACTAAAATCATTATTGAAATACTTTAAAATTTTTTTACGTATTTAAATAAATTTTTGAAATATTAATTTTACTTAAATTACTATGTACCTTTTATTATTAGTATATTTAATCGATAATAATAATTACATCTGAATTTATCATAATGAAAATGTTTTGAATTGACAAAAGTATATTATAACTTAAGTAATATCGAGTTAATTTGATGCTAAATACTGAACTAATATGAAGTGAAAATGAAAAAAATATAATATTAATTTTTCAAACTAACATAATCTATGCTTGTTTTCATTTCAAAAAAGAAAAACTAGAATAGTTTAACAGATGTTTTATTTTTCTTTTTTATTTTCCTATAAAGATTAGTTAAAAATACCTTTCTCATATAATAAAAATGTCGCCGAAATATCGGAGATCAATGTAAATGGAACAAGAAAATTTTAATAAAAATGTGTGAATTATGAAATACAAACTGACAAATTCGAAAATAATATAATTTTAACTTTTATGCATTTATTCAAATGTAAAATGTGCTTTAATAACTGATAAAAATCGTACATAATTTCTAAGTAGTAAATTAATTTTTTAGTTTATGAAATTCTCAATGTTTGTTGAACGTCATATAAAACGACAGTTTACATTATACAAAATTCAGGCACATTGCCTCGAAAGCCTATATTGGCTCATAAATTAATTACAAAGTTCAAGTGTTATTTAGTTCTTAAAACTAAACTAAATTGCAACTAAACAGAAATAAATACTAAGTGAATTGTTAAGTGAAAGCAATGGAAAACAAATAATTGTTTAGTTTTCCATTTTCAGCTACTAAATTTTACTAAAATGTTTCTAATTTCATTTCCGATTATCGTTTTAGTAAAATAAAAGAAGTTTTGGGATTAGATGTCATATAGTATGGCCAGTTATTTGACTCTATTACGTACATTATGTAAACAATGAACAAAATAGGTGCAAGGCCACTAACAGAACATTGGTTAAACAATATACCACAATCTGAAGTTTAAAATTACGTTGTGAAAGCAGCCATGAATATAAAATTATACAAGATTCAATTAAAATCATATTCCCGTCGAACAAGCTGGTCGCCGAAGGCGGCTAATTCAAACTAAACTAACTCTAAATCGCAACTAAAAAGAAATAAATATTAAGTTAGAACAATGAAAAACGCTTCTTTGTTGTGCCCTTTTGTACATTCTTGTACAAAAATACTGTTGTCAAAACAAATGCTTGTTTAGTTTTCCATTTTCAGCTATTAAGTTTTACTAAAAGGATTCTAATTTCATTTCCGATTATCGTTCTAGTAAAATGAAATAAGTTTCGGGATTACATTAAGAAATAAAAGTGAAGTGAAACGAAAAAAATGTTTTTGATTTTCGACAGAAAATGGGTTCGCAACGTAGGCGGACACCTTAAAAATTGACTTGGCAATACAACCAAATTATAATGTGTTAATATTAAGAATTCTTGTGATAATAATCTGACACTGTGGAAAGCAAACACTCTAACATTCGAAAAAATTTGAATTTCCATTTATTGAGCTAATAAATCAAAACTAAGGGAGAAACCAAGGTGAAAACAACAAATTTATATTTATTTCTAAGGCTGTCGGAGAGTAAAGTTGTTTTGAGAATTATTCTTATTTAAAAGCGAATTATTTTAAATGAAAATTCATTAGAAAATTATGTTGAAATTAACTATAACTAACTTTAAGGCATTGCAATTATTCAACAAAGATTTATTAAGCTAATTAAAAATACATAACAAAGCAAGTACAAAATGTAATTAAAAAATAGAAATAAAAGTATGGAATGCATGCGGAATCATTAATATTATTTTAAAATTAGAAAAACCGACTTGTTCAAATGTAAAAAAGCATATATATATATATATATATATATATATATATTCAGAGACGCCTAAATGTTAAATCGCTTGGTTTTTTAACAAGCTTAATCCGCCACTGAGAACCATTATTTTTAACTATCCATTAAAAATTGTTTTGTGTATAAGTAATTTTCTCATTCTTATACTGAAAATATCATTAAAGAAAAAAAAATATCCCTAAAAATATTGTTCAATATTTTTTTCAAAATGTTACTAATTTTATTATTTCGCCACTAGAGCGAGGTCGATCGGCTGAAATCGGCGTGTGTACAAGCGCCAGTAGGTTTACATGTGTCACTGGGACCCCCCACAGCTGCCGATGTCAGCGAAGTGCAGTGGCAATTCTCGGCAGCCGATAGGTTTTATGTAGGCGCCGGTACGTGTGCAAGCTCCAACTGTTCTCTATACACTACTAATGGAATGTTGCAGACCGGTTTGAAACCGGTCGACACGAATCGGTGTGTGCAAGGAGCCTAAGGAGTTCCTCCATTCTGTTACAATTCCTCTGTAACCCCTGGGTGTGAGGCAATTAAAATTTGCGTCTTTTAATCAGATTCTTGTGTTTTCTGACGAATACCTCAAGTTGCATGTTTCAAAGAAGATTGCAATCTTCGCAGCTTTAACGAATTTGGGTGTTGCAACTGACAGAAAAACAAATTCCCGAAATATGTATGTTCTTGCACCATACAACGGTTTTTAATTCCCGACAGTCTTCTTTTTGCAGCCAATTCAACCATCAAAATTCATTTTTGATTCCAGAATTTACTTGACTACTGTCTGTTGATTCCGATGAAAATTTCATGAAACTGAAAAAATAAAGGTAAAAGAGTTTTCAAAAATAAAAAAATTTAAAATAACTTATCTGCTGGAATATATGATCATTAGCAGCATGGGATACACATGGCAGCCATTTCAACGTATTATAGTATCTGATGGCATAAAAAAAAGAATGTTCTTAGAGCGCTCTTTCCTTGTGCCTATGAACTCGTCCAGACACATATACATTACGCAGAACCATTTTTATGAGATCTCTTGATTGGATAATACTACCAATTGTCAATACAATGATTTGCACTTTATTTACAGTGCCGGTGTGACCAGTTTACATCCCGAAAAATGATGAGTCATTTAGAAAGTTCTGGATCAGTCGAAAATGTGATGTAAGGGGCGAACAAAATGACAGGATGTTTATGATATATATTTTTTCTGAAACAAAATTAGAGAAAGATAGTGAATCTTTAAATAAAATCCGGAAATTCCAGATTTGAGAAAGTAAAAAAACTGGAATAAAAGCTATATTTTGGCAATTTGAGTTTTTTAGTTGCTGGCAAATATGACGTAAAGACTAGTTATTTTATTTTTTACATACACTGAATTAGGTAATTAAGAACTACGTAGCTCAATTTCTAGAATTATATGTGATATATATTTTTCTTCTTCTAGTTATAATGACTAACAACTTAAGTCAACTACACTGCTAACTTAAACAGGTATCTATTATCACCCTACTAAATGCTTGATTACTTTTAATTGATATGAATCAATTCTCAATTGTGTTTCTTTTCTCAACATGTTTCTCTTAAGTTATTATATTTTTTCCTGAAGAAAAACAATTAAAATTTGAAAAAAATTTTTATGTTCGATATGGCTTACCATTCCTTGTGTTTAAATTGCACTAATCTAAAAGCTTTATAGAAATATTTAACCATAGCTTTCATACTCTTAGGTCAAACATCCCTATCCTATGGGATACTTGATCTAAGACTATTTTATGAAATGTATAGACTGAATGTTTAAGTGAGGAATCAATTTAGTATGAGGTGAATTACTGCTCTGTTTAAAACCAAGTATGTTATGATATTAACTAGCAAAATTTTCAAGAAATGTTAGAAAATACAAAACATGGGTCAAGTCTGTATAAAAAGTATAATTCTTTACAGCTTCCTTCGAAATTTTTGGCAAAGTCTAAAATATCTTTTTTTTACCTCATACATGGAGAGAATAAAGCTTATGTAACTTTTCAAAATTTTTGAGTCCACAAACTATCAACTTTTGAAAAATTAGTATAAAGAGAATTATGGTTGGGAAGCTTTTGCTTTCATACAATGTGAATTTGTATAATGATTCTGAAGTCAATGATTTATACAGTCGAAATTGTTTGTCAGTAACATATAAGCTTTTAACTGTCATTAAAATGTGGAAATTCATCAGAAGATTTGGGAAATCAATAATACTAGATTTTTTTACAGTGTTTAATTCTAATAGCAAAGCAGTAATGAATGCTGAACTAAATGATAATAATGAATTACAACATAAGTTGACTTTATAAAGTTTGGGAGAAAAATTTTATTAAAAAATAGATGGCTTGTACAGGTAATAATTTTGACGATGACTCATTAAATGAAATACTGACTCTGGATGAGTACAAATTTGAAATGCTATTTTAGACATATTTCACAACTTTAGTAGTGCACCGCGACGCTAAAGTTTAGACAATGAACAAATTCACTCAGATTTCAAAATATATTTAAACAATTTTCCTAACACGACTTCAGTGTATTGTGTTACATATGCATATACAATATTATAACAATAAAAGTTGACTTGAGCATATTGCAAGCTATTAAGAAATTAAAAAAAAAATAACATTGTCTCAAAAGTTCAGACAAAGATGAAATGAAATTAAAATAAACAGGATTTAAAACCTGATTGCGCATTTATTCTTGTTGATTAGTTCATAAATACGAGTTTCCATCGAAGAAAATAAATCTTGCATGGTTTGGGGCTCGATTTCGTACCATACAACCTCAATAGATATCTTGAGTTCACTTATAGAAGATAAATGTTCTACAATTGCTGTAAATTTTGCGACAGATGATGCTCCAAAGATTCTCTATTGGGTTAAGATCTGGACTACATGCTGGGCCAGTCGACAACTTTTATATTCTGAGAATTAAACTAGACTTTTGTGTTGTTTGCAGTGTGAATCAAAGCATTGTCCCACTGAAAATGACCACTAAATGCCACCTAGAAACTCAGCAAATGGCAGAAGCTTATACTCCAATGTTGATGTTTGGCGACCACTGTTAAAGTGCAGAGACACTTTTCCATTGTAGCAAAAGGCTGCCCAAATCAACACCAACCCACCACCTTGTCTGCGACTAAAGAAACACCGCGGTTCCTTGCGCAGCCAGTACGATGCCCAGTCATCTGGACCATCCAAATTACACTATTTTTCATCGCTAAATGTCACCGATTGCCATTTCGGTCCATATGGCATATGATTTCGAGCCCATAACATTCTTTGTGACTTATGATATGGCTTCAGAGATGGTTTCTTTTTCATTTTGCAATGAACCATTGTTCCTGTTTCCAAAATCCTTCTACGAATCATACCCTTTGATACCGAGAGTCCCGATGACCTTTAATTTTCAGGAACAGTCATTTGTTGGGTACTCGCCAGTCTTTGGATCTGACAATCATCATGTTTATTTGTCATACGTGGCCTCCCAGATCTGTGTTTTGCTTTATATATGCAACCTCTAGATAAAACTCGATAAATAGATCTTTGGGGCATCATGTGTCACAAAATTTACAGCAATGGTAGAACATTTCTCTTCTATAAGTAAACTCAAGAGATCTATTGAGGTTGTATGGTACGAAATCGAGTACCAAACCATGCAAGATTTATTTTTTTCGATAGAAACTCGTATTTATGAACTAATCATCAAGAATGAATACGCAATCAGGTTTTAAATCCTGTTTATTTTAATTTCATTTTTGTCTAAACTTTTGAGAGAATGTTAATTTTGTTTTTAATTTCTTAATAGCTTGCAATTCAGAGGCGTAGGAAGGCCAACTCTGAGGGAGACAAAAATTGCCGGTTTTATATTAATGCGTCTTTTTGTTACATAAAATAACATGACAAATAATTTGCATGGGCTTTAACAATCGCTAATTGCGGTGAATGATGTGATGCTGTAATCAGCGTCGGCCCGAACAAAAGCGGGGCCCGGTGCAAAGTTGACTTGCGGGGCCTTGAGAAAATTTCGCCCAACAAAATAATTTATTGCTTTTTGCTATTTATTACATTTCACAGTTTGGTTAAGTAAAGACTAAAAAAAAATACATGAAAATAATAAATAATTAAATTATTTTTATAAAGTTAATATTTTAATGACACAAAAAATTCGTTAATAAATCAAACAACAAAAATAATTGCTTCATATATAAAATTTGGTTTTCAACTTACTAAAATAAGTTTACAATATGTGATTTTTGTTTCATTTTGTTATAAGTTTTATAGAAAATATGTTGATAATACTATTATGATTTAGACTTTTGGTTAATGCGGATTCGATAGATAAAATGGCTAAGCAAATTAATTGTTCGCCTCTAATGCTAGATCTCAAGTAATTTTTTATTATTTTTAATCTCGAGAAAGATTTTTCTGCAGACACAAGCGTTATTGGTAAGGTCAATATAATTTTAGAACAGAAGTAAAATTTGGATGCAATTTAAATATATATTGTAAATATTTGCCATATTGTGACCTGGAAGGTAAAACTTGCCACCAAATTTTGATTCGGTTAAATAAATGATTGCTGTGGCGTATACTTAATACTTATCGCCACCGTAGAAACTCCAGGATGCAGAAAATGAGTAGGCTAATTATAGGCTTTTAAATATGTTTAATAACATAGCAACATAATATTTACATATTTACACTTAACATCCAACGCTTATCTTACGCTCGCCCAACGTACTTATTCTCGCCCCTAAGGCGCATGCGCCGCCAAAGACGGACGAACCCATTATCAGAAATGGAGGAGAAAGCACTTAGCTAGATGCAACAATGCAATTCATTTTCGTTTTGCGCAATCTGACAGCGGCGTGAGGCCTTGTGCGCCGGCACCTTTCGAAACCCCCTCGCTTTGGCCCTGAATTCAAGCATTCCTTTCTAAATAAGAGATAAAATCCTTCCCATTATTTTTTGCAAACTCATGTTGTAGAAATGTGTCCTGTCTTCCTGATTTTATGAAGAAATATTAAGAATTGTTCAGTTTGAAAACTTTCAGTGCTAAAATTAAAATTATAAAATGCAAAAATAGTTTCAATTAGTTTCAAAACATGAAAGCTGAAAAGACTTAAAATAACTTTTAACTTTGCAGTCAATTGAAAGAGAAAATACCCCCTTTCAATTTTTCTCTCGATTTACGATGTCAGCACATGCATTCAGTATTGAAATAAAATATTATATTGTATGAATGGGATTTTCTTGTATTTTAGATTATCAAGTGAATTCTTAAAAGTTGAACTCATTATTTCTTCAGTAAAACAAAGTTGAACTCATTATTTCTACATATTAACAAACAATTATTTCTTCATATACAAAAAAAAGTAAAACTGAAAAAAGATAATCGACTAATCACAAACTTATTTACAATTATACAGAACCTACTGATAATTTCAGTTTTAGGATATTTAAATTGAATCAATCTTCAAAATACTTCTTATATTTTAAAACTTATCCAAGTAACTTTGATATGTATTTCCCAAAACAATAAAAGGTTCCAAATAAGTAAAATTTTATAATGAAAAATGCCCATTGTGAAAGAGTAGAAAACACAAATTTTCGTTTGTTAATAAAAAAATGTTTTATCTGAAATGTATACAATAATAACAAATAGCAAAAATGTTGAAATAGAAAAAAAGGGGAACTACATTGTTTTATAAATTGATAACCTGTTATAATATTAAGATTTTCTTTTTGGAAATATAAAAGGAAAGTTTGTTTAATAAATGGCCATAAAAAAGAGACAAAAATTAGCATACTTGAAATTTGTCTCTAAGAACAAATGCAGAATACTTTATTTTTCTGTACGGCTGATACTCCGAATGCTGTTTAATGGGAAATTAAGCTTCTGAGAAAACTCCTTGGGTTACTTGTCGTGTTTCACACAACCCAATATTCAGATTCACTACTATTGATTAAACTCTGTGGAATAGATGTAACATACTACCTTTTAACAAGTATCTAAGATGAATTCATAGATGCTGGAAAACCACACTTTTGACAAGAAAATCGAGAAACCCCTAGTGCTTCATTATCGCTTAGCAGCCCTGCTGAATACAAGGGGAACAGATGTGTTCAATTTAGAACAAGATAAGCAGACAAAGCATTCCTCTAGAGTTGTTTCTTTAAGCTGCCCTGGGAAAGACTATCTGCTGGTCATTAGGGGAACAGATGTGGATCCGCACACAAGAATTACCCCCTGTATACCCTGAAAATAATAGTCTCGGGAGCAAGGAATATATTGAATATTATCACCTGCAATTTATCTTCAAATGACGGACATCCACTTTGGGGTGCCTCCGCACCGAAAAGAGAGTGACCTTATGATGCCTGGAGCAATCGAACCTGGTTTAGGACTGAGCAATGTTATCACTTTTTACCTTTTGCTCTGCGCAGGAATCGGAAACATGTGGACCTCCAGGTAACAAAGGGAATTGTTGGATTTTTATCCACTAGATCCACCAATTACTTTTTTAACAGATCTTTGAAGGAAATTTTCAAAACCAGAAAAAAAAATTGCAATATATTTCTTTTTAGAAAAATTATTAATATTTTATGCCTTTTTTTACATAAAAGTTGGTTGAAAGAACTTTTAAAAAAGGATAAAATTTTTTTTAATGAATTTTGCAAAATCCGGCGCGGGGCCTTGTGCGGTTGCACCCCCCCCCCCTCCCGACTGTAATGATTTAGTATTGTTGTGTGGTACGTGAGGGAGGAGGTGTTCTGTCTCGTTTCTTTTAAACAGTGTTGGTTGCTCAAGTAAACAAACAACCGGTCCTGTGACTCATTGTCTCATCCCTGCCACAAATATAATCGTCCGAAGTAGTTCTGTGCAGCACCGATTATATTTTTAACCTGAACCAGTGGTGTAGTCGCAAAATAAGCAGTGCTGGAACGCTCTAACCTGAGTGACGAAAATCGCGCTGTTTTAAGGACGTTTATACAATTTTTCTTATTTATTTCTCTTGGAAAAAAAAGCAGTGCCGGAAATACCATTCCGGCTCCACTACACCCCTGATCCGAGCATCATAATAATATAGCAAAACGTTTTAGACAGTGGGTAGGTATTGTCCACTCTAGAACCGACCATAAATCAAGACCATGCTCTCAAGATGAGAAGTCTAAAGGTCTTTTTAAAAGGCAAAAGAAATGACCTTGTTTAGAAAGCACTGAAATTTGAAAAAGACACATGTGAAGAGATGGGCATTCTTGTAACAAAATGAACTGTCAGGAGGAAGAACATTATGCCCGGAGAGAAAGCTGTAGAGGAGCCGCTGACTTAAGACCAAGAACTGAAAAGGTTAATGTTAGAGTGCATTGACAGGCTTCAACAAGAAATCGATACACGTTGCGAAGGCATGGAATGTATACAGGGTGATTAAAAAAAACGTAACCGAACTTTAAAGGTATCATACGATAAGCATCCAGAATCGCACAGGAACATGGTTGCGCAAACTCCATCTGGAAGCAGCAGAGAGAATTAAACATGAAACAGCGCTGGACAAAATGCTGATATCTTTCTGAATATTAACGATATTGAACTGGAATTTTTATATAAGTTGCGGTATATATATGGCTCTGAAGTTGTGAAAGAGAAATTACGCAACCTTTCGCACATGCGCAGTAAAAAATTATTTATTACAAATGCTAATATCTCCTTTACTAATCAACATATTTACATAAAATTTTGAAAGAATGCTTCTCTAATATATTACCACATACTCTGTAAGTATCATGAAATTCCAGGGAAAACTCTGCAAGTTATAAGCAAAACACATGCGGGAAAATTTGGGATTTTTTAAAGAAACCTTTCTATCTTCCCGAATATTCGTACTTTTTCTACGAAAATGCATGTGAAAATTGCGAACATCAAAACAAAAGAATTGATGAAAGTTGCAGACTATTATTAGTTTTCTGTGAAGAGGGATGAGCCAAAATCCCTCTTCGGCGTTCATAAATTTTCGGTTGGTCCCCTGAATGACCTCATGACCGAATCTTTGATGTAAATTGCGAGTTAAAACCTATTCTTTATATGTTCGAGGGAAATTCATCCAGCCTTTCGGGAGATATTCTAAAAAAGGTGCATTATCAGCCTTCTGTGAAGCAACTGGATGCACTCGGTTGTGTCTGACCTAACTTTAAGGCTAGGTGAAGTATACTGAAGCAAATTTCCTATTTTTTCGAATATCACTCGAAAGGCTGGATGAATTTTTCTTGAACTTCGACCATATAAAGAATATATTTTAACTCACAATTTACATCAAAGACTCGGTCATTCAGGGGACTGACCAAAAATTGATGAACTTGAAGAAGGATTTTGGCTCACTCCGCTTCACAGGAAGCAGCAACTGATAATGGTTTACAACTTTTATCAATTCTTTTGTGTAATGTGAGCAATATTTATATGTATTTTCGTAAAAATAGAACGAATATTCCGGAAGATATAAAGGTTTCTTTAAAAAATCCCAAATTTTTCTGCATGTTTTTTGCTTATAACTTAAAGAGTTCTCTTTTGTATGAAACTTACAAAGACAAAATATTAGAGGAGCATAGTATTAAAATTTCATGAAAATACATAGAAAAGTAAAGGAGATTTTAGACATTTGTAGTAAATAATTTTTTACTGTGTATGCACGAAAAGTATAGAGTAATTTTTCTTTCACAACTTTAGAGCCATACATATAGCACAACTTAGATAAAAATTCCAATTCAATACCATTAATATTCAGAAAGATGTCGGTATTTTCTTCAGTGCTGTTTTATTTTAAATGCCATCTGTTGCCCCCAGATGGCGTTTGCGCACCCATTTTCCTATACGATTCTGAAAACTTATCGTATGCCTGACCTAGGCTTAAAGTTTGGCCTCGTTTATTTTAATCACCCTGTATCAGATAAGTTTGCAGTCTTGGAGACCAGCAATCTGATTGAAACCTCGGAAACTGAATTCCCAAGTTTGTACAAGGTTTGGTTGAAAATTACAATGACTTTCTGCAGATGGTGCCCTTACAGAAATTCCACACCCAAGAAGATTTCTAAAAGCCACCAAAGTTCCAAAAGAAGAGTCTCTTGGTTGGACTTCCTTAAGAGTTTTGTGGTTGAACTTTTTGACTCTGTTTCCATCTCATTTTAGCATTAAGATTTTTCTTAACTTTATATGTTTCTGTTGCTTCCTATAAGAGGAGTTTTTTGAAACTCAAATTAATTAAGAATGATCTCGGATCCACTAGGAGCTAAACACGACTCTCTAGCTTAGCCATTTTGTCAATTGAGAATAGTGTAGCTGAAGGTATCAATTTTGATGACACAATTTCAGATAAAAAAAGAAGAGATTCTAAGTATCATGTTAAAGTACAATTTGTTGGATTAGAGCCTAGAAAACGAAACTTGTATAACAATTGAGTTTTCATTAAATTGTATTATAATAATAATAAAGTTATGCACTAGGTATGATCACTATGAAAAAAGATTTCTTACATTGTACTTTGAACTGGCTTAGTAATAAAAAGGAATTTTACTTTTTTATTCATAAAAAATTTACAAAATAATTAACATTATGCCCTCTTTACCAATTGAATAAACAAATTACTTTTTCAATAAACTTCATTTTATATTTTGGTGGACATGGGGGTGACAAGTTTAAACTCTGCACCGGGTGCCACCAGACCTTGCTATGCCACTGATGCTCAAGTCAACTTTTATTGTTTTAATATTGTACATACATATGCAACACATTACACTGAAGTTGTGTTAGGATAATTGATTAAATATATTTTGAAATCTGTGTGAATTTGTTCATTGTCTAAACTTTTGCGTTGCGATGTATATGGTATGAACTAATCTTGGAACAAACTTCGTAAAAGAACCCATAAATGGTACTTCCAAATTCAATTTTTGATCAACGCGGAGTTTTGGGTACTTCAGAAATGCGGAACTATCTATCCCAGACAATTAAATGGAAATTCTTTTTTTATTGATATTCAGATGCTGAATACATTTGTTTTTCACATACAGTAAATTCTCGATTATCTGGCATTCAAGTATCCGGAAAGCTCAACTAACCGGAAAAATTAGAGAATGAGTTTTTCTAAAAGATTTACATCCGCTCGCAAAAATTTAGCCCCCCTGCGCTGTTCCATTCACGCGGACAATTTATTTCTGGAATGCAACATCCACTCCGCACGGAGTGGCGTAGAAGGGAAAAAAAACCACAATATCACGGTAGCTGTGCACACCAGACCTTTTATGGGGAGGAGAGAGGGGTCAAAAGCAAAGTGAGAAAAGAAAATATCTTCTCACTGCACGAAAACAGAGACCTAAAACGAACCAGGAACCAAAAGAAAAAAAAGTAGTAAAGGACAGTGGTAGCAAAAAAAAAAGAGCTCATGGGGAGGGTTACTCCAGATTAGCAAGTCTCTTTCTTTTCCTTTATTTATTTACTCCAACAATCCGGCAGATGCTGATTTGAGTACGTAATATCGCGTGCAGGAGAATTGGAGAGTGCCGAGCTGGAATAACCCTTATGTATCTTCTAAAAAGATAATTAGGTTCTCGATATTCAATCTGGATTTGTTTATGATCACTATAAAGAGTTTAGATGCTTTCTAGAGAATATTTTTCAGTTTGTCGGCTATTTTATATGTTTATATTTTTTACACCATATATTTCGTAAAAATTGCAGATCATATATTTTAAAAAACATCAATGTTAAAATTAAATTTCATATTTGTAAATACAATGTTATGGAAGATACAGAAGTATTCTTAAAAATTATATTTAATGCACATTTCAAAATGACAAAAACAAATTATTTGACCGAAAAAATCTTTAAAAAAAAGGCTACATTTTCCCCGTCACACTCAACTATCTGGACTTTTCAGATATCCGGAAATCGGCGTTTCCCGAGCATGCCGGTTAGTTAAACTTTTACTGTAATATATTTTCAGTTAATTTTAGCAGTCTTCTCTAAAAAAGAAAATATACTGAGATAGTACAGGATATATTGTGCCAATTCTTAAACATTGAGCATAATCTTAGGATATTATGTTTATACATCTAAGAGTAGATGTCAGTCATGGCAATTCCATGATACTGATGACCATTCTAGATATATTATCTTGATGAATCTAAAAATAACCTTATTCCAGTTTGAAACAGATATTGACAGACAGTTTGAATCTGTGTAGGTACAAATCTTCAGAAGAATTTGTTTGATTGAGCTACTTTTAAAACTAATATTTCCATTATGGGATTACATATTAGTTTGGCCTATAGAATGAAAATTATTCACATTCCTGAGCTGTCAACTTAAAATATTTTTCACTTAAGAATGGAAACTCAAAACATAGGTTAAAAAAGAAATCATAGAGTTAAATATTTTTTTCCAGTTTATTTTTTTAGCTAAAATCATATAATGAACTAAAAACAGCAATAAGTCTTATTTCACAGTTATTTACGAGATCAGAAATCACAGAAATTTCATTCTTGATTTTCAGCTTTGTGGTAGAACACATTATTCAATATTACCAGCCTGATTGTTTACTATAACCATATAAAGTAAAACAAGTTTTGCCAAGATACTGCTGGATTCAGGGTTCTTGTAAACTGGTTTATCTGCATCTATTCCTCTTGTCCTGATTGTGATTATAAATGTTCCCTTTTGGAAAAAATTTCTGCTCGTTAATAAATGTAATTAATTCCAATACGTTTTGAGCTAATTTTTTTTGTACTGTTCACATATTGTCAATGAATTTAAAGGCTTGATTAATGAAAACGAAACACATCAAGGCTAATGTGTATATATTTAAAAAGAAAAAATATGCTTTACAGTACAAGAGAAATAAATAGGGAGGTTACAATAAATATAATGTAGAAAGTAAAATACAGATCTAATGTAGATGATAACAGTAGCCAAAAATGTTAAAGTTGTTTCAGTTCCCAATCTTCATCAGCAATGCAATTCTAGAAATATGTTTGAAGTCTGTTTCCAGAAGACTAAAAAAAGTAACACCCCTTTAAAATTTCTTGTCAACTAGTCACTTTGTAACCCTTTAATTAGTTAAAATAATTGTATAATATTACTCTTTAGAACTAAGTTACCTAGGTTCCAAACAAAGTATTTATTAGACCAAACAAAGATCTGTTCCAAATACAGGGTGTCCCTGAACTCATAGGCCAAACTTTATGGGAAGGTAAAGGATTGTGATAAGAAGCATACACATAAAGAAGCTTTTTTGTATAGAAGTGTGGGGTTAGAAACGAAAAGTGTAGGCGGAAAAACAAGAAAATGGAAAAAAAAAAGATTTTTCTTTATTTACACCATTGTGTGAAAGTCTTGTTAAGAATGGTTTGGTACAATTAAATGCTGTAACGTCCGACCACTAACAGTGATAAAACCCTGGAAGTGTTGATGCAAAGATAATGTTCCAGAAGGATGAGGTTCCAGCTCATTTCTGCATTAAAGCACATAATTACTTTCAATGCCTCATGGAATTGGATGAAGTGGACCAGTCGCATGGCCACCGTGTTTCCCCGATTTATGAAGCAACGATTTTTTTTCTTTTGGAGAGACCTCAAGGAACTCATCTAAGAGACTTCAATTGACTCTGATAAGGTCCTCTTGCAAGACTTTCAGTTCCTGTTGCAAGTGTTCATGAAACACCTGGGTATGCAAGTCAACTGCTTATGTAAATAAAAAGCCTTTTTAAAAATTTCCTCTGCATTTCTTGTTTTTCCGCCTACATTTTTCATTTCTGACTCCACATTGCAATACAAAAAATTCTTCTTTATGCACGTTTTACCTTCCCTTAAAGTTTGGCCCATGAGTTCAGGGACACTGTATATATTTTGAAATTTGGAGAAAACTGTTGCATTTTACAAATCTTTTTATAATCTGATTATATTAAATAATATAGATAACAAAATAATAAGCATTCTAAAAAATTAATTTATTTCATTAAGAACAATATATGCATTTACATGGATAGAGCAAAAACATACATTATAAAGAATATCAGACTTTAAGTCAAACTAAATGTCATTCCTTTATAATAAAAAGAATAACATACTCAGGCAGTTTTTCAATGCACAATAAGGTGAGTTAAAAGGTGTCATCAGTTATACAAATTGACATTTTATTTTATAATTCCCTTCAATACAATCAACCTTTTAGGATTCAGATCATATGAGTTGATACAGACTCTCCTTTACCAACTTCATTTTTTCCCAATCAAACCAATTGTACACACATGCAATTCAAACTCTTTTAGAACACCTTGCAATGGGGTTTGATTGAGGAAGAGTGTCAACTTTATATAATACTGTTCAAACTAACTTAAACACCATAACAAATGTAAAGCAAACATTAATGACATAAATAAAAATCACATATCTAGTTTATCAACACATGGCAATTCCAATTAGGAAACCACCAGCAAATCCTGTAACAAGGAACTTATATTCTTGAATGAAGCTCTTAGTCTGGAAGAAATAAAACAAGAATTACCATAACAAAATAATAACATTAAAAACCTTGATAAAAACATACATATTTAAACAATTGCATGCATTTCTATAACACAAATATAATACTATATGTACTTTTGAAATAAGGAACAATGATTTGAATCTGAAATAATCCACAGTTAAATCTAAATTTTGATAAAAAACATGTTTTAACGTGAATAAAAAAATATTAGTAATTTCAGATAACTTTTTAAAAATTAAAGTTTATAAAACTCAGTTGCAAAAAATATGATTATAACTTAAAATTTTGAGTTTAAAAAGGTGGCAGATATTGCAAGGCATACCGAAATAATGATGATTATTATTTCATATTTCACTTAGACTTGAAAACTAATCAGAATATCATGCTTCATAAAGAAAGATTGCAGTGGTTAGTTGTGCAAGTTAAGGTATTACCAGCTTTCAGATTTTATAATGGATAAAAAAAAAAGGCTGATATTTTTATAATTAATCTTATTCTGAAAACTAATATTGAATTTATAATTGTTATCAATTTTTTCAGATCTGAAACAATTACATAAGGGCATACAAAATCTGGCAATTATATGATCAAATACAAGCTCTGAATAAGACTATATGGGTGGAATGAGGTTTAGGTCATTCCTTGGCATGAATTCGTTTCTGAATGATAAATGCATTGTTATGCCAATATGGCAACCTAAACAAACACACCAAATAGCCACTTAAGTGGCTAGCTACCAGTTGATCAATATATCAGGGACCAACAATGCACCAATGGAACATCATGCACGGATAACATATGAAGATACTTCCAAGAGAAACCAGAAGTAAAATGAGTGGCAAGTGCTTCTCAATGGGGAGACCTTGCTAATTCAAACAATGGAGGGAAGAATGAAATCAAGGAAGAGATGGATAGGAGGTTCAAAGAAGTGAGACCAAATAACCCTGATATCTTGGAGTTGGGATGCCCTTCACACCTATGCTCCCACTTCCTCCAAGGGTCAATATGTTTGCAAAGCACTAGGATGCTTTTTAAAATAATAATAAAAAAAACACCCATTACCCACTTCATATGCTTCAGGCATCACATGCACAATTTCACTTAAGAACTAAATACCAACCACTTAACTCAATATACTAGGAGAGAAGAAAGCCAGCTTGGCAATTTTGGTAACTGCACTAAACAGGGGACTAAAGTACATTCTTTTGCTGAACCATATCCTAACAAATCTGATTAGAAAATATTATGCAGAATGACCAACACTGTATTTTTTTTTATCTTAATGCAATAATAAATAAATTTTCATAAGATGCATAAATCAAGTAACTTATAAGAACTGAGAAAGCAATTTACTTCTTCAATAAGCCAGTGTAATTCTTTTTTTGAGTGCTTATCTAGCTTCCCTTTGGCCTTTTCAATGTCACGATTTACTTTACTCCAATTGACTTTTATATATCCTTGATGCTGTGCAATCTGAAATTATATAAACAATTTATAAGCTCAGCAAGGTATGATATTTTTACAGACACATTATTATCTCACATAATGATAAAATAAAACAATAAATATGAACTATAACTAAACTAATTATATAAATGAACATATAAAAAATATTATGCTTAAAGAAATTACAGCAACAATGAAAGTGAATAAGAGTTAAACAAGAAACCAAGATAGGAAAGTGCTGAGAATTATATAATTTATAATATAAATCAATAATAATAAATAATTTTTAAAATTTCGCTTGACTGTAAAATTTTTAACGTTAGACTTTTATTTCTACAGTATACATGCTCTCTAGCTATCTATATTCCTTGCATCTTAGAAAATGACTTTGTTGCACACTTCATTATGTGCATAATGCTACTGAATTCTATTGCTTTTCCGTAGAATCTACCATCAGGCTACCCTGATGAAATTTGGAAATAGTGTTCATTTGTAAGAATGCTAATCATTATTACAATGAAACTTTGTGAACTGCATTTTTTTGTTTTGTTTTTGTTAAATTTCAGCAGTTAAGTGTAGTTCAGGATTCACTAATCTATAAACAGGATTTGATAACTTTATCATATAGTTTCAAATTTTTACATCTCATTGATTATGAATCTTATTCACATAATATAAAATATCATTTTAAAAATCTCATTTATATAATGCAAAAAGATTTATGTTTTCAACAACCATATAAGTTCCATTCAGTGACAGTATTTTCAAGTAAGATAAATATAATATCAAAAAATAATGTATCAGATCAAATTTATACTCTAAAAAAATATAAATAATTTTCCAACAGAAGTGCAATTCTCTTTGGGACTTAACATCAAAAAGAATATAGTAATTTCATTAAAATATTATAAAAAGGCCATCGAATAAAATGCCATGCATTTTTAGATGATAATAAAGTCCCATATTAGATTGTTTAAGCCCTTTCAAAAGAGAGAAAGCGCTACCTGAAACATTAACAAGCCTCCAGCTAGTGCTGATGCAGCTGTTTTACCAACTTTGGAAAAAACTATGCCAGCACACCTGAAATCAGCAAAAATAACAATACTGTAAAATGGAAAAACTATGAAAAGGTAAAGAAATCTAATAGACTGATTAAAACATTTAATGCAGCTTTCATAATCCTCCAAATAAAACATGTTTCATTTCAATAGCTGTAAAAATCAAGTTATTTGCTGTACAAAATCTACACTTTTTAAATAATACAATCTACATAATTATAAATGACACCATATGAACTCTAACAGTTATTTTGATCTGATTTTATCCACCAAGCAATTTTAGGTAAAATTCTTCTAGATATTAAAAATTATGTTAAAACTAAAAAGGATCTTATCAATTATTTTATCAATTCAAAACTGATAGCTTTTACATAATAAGAATTTTTAAAATACAATACCCTATGTTTTTAGTGCTAAATCTTTCTGCTCACTTTCATTCAATTTTATTACAGAAAGTTAACAATGTTACATAAAGAAAAACTGATGAAAATTACATGCTTAACTAAGATATCATAATTCAACTAATACAATACTCAGTCATAGTTAAAGCTAAAAAATATAATGAATCAAAACATGCTTTACCATCCTGAAACTCCTCCAATAGCCATTTCTTTTGCAACAGAGCCATTAGTTACTTCTTTCAATTGTTTATCCAACCATGTCTCTTCTTTTTCTTTTTTGAGTTTGGGTAAGTTAAAAGATCCAGTGACAGAAATTACAGGAATTGAAAGTATTGGATCTGACATTCTGAAGAATCTATTGAAAAAAAAAAAGATAATATAAATATATATAATAAAAAATATATCTTACCTTTAATATAATAAAACATATTTCTCAATGATAAGCATGTTCAGAATGGTGAAAAATATATCACAGTAAAATGTAAACAAACTTATGCTATCTAGAAATGTAAATCAGATTTAGACACATTAAAAATCAGAAAATAAATTAGTACTGAAAAATGCACACAAATATTACTTTCATTTTTTAAACATTTAAGTCTCCAATCCATATATGGAATAAAATATTTATCTTCTCTGGATCAAAGTTTTGAATTTTAACACAAAGAGACAAGAAATGTGAAATACGATATTACAGTCATGATATGAAATATATAAATGCTTTGAGTTTTCCATACCATTTTCTTTATTAAAAGAAACATGGATAAACATCTGTATTTGAACACATTAAAAGAAAAATGAAACTAATAACAAGAAGAAGCCAAAAGACTTTTCCTTTATTCAGCAAGACAAATACCAAAACACACATCTGGAATTATTTGCCACTAAACCCTTGATAACATTCCAATGCTATTCAACAGAATGACATATCAAATGAAGCAACTAAGAAATAATTTATATATAAGGAAAGAAGAGCATAAAAAAATCCCACATCCACAGAAACGAACCACCAATGATAAAATGGTCTAGAAATCGATTTTACTATCTGGTATTTAATGTCAAAAAATAAAAGCAATAATTAACAGGCAAAGTAACAGAAAGTGAACTTTAAATTGCATAGAAAAGTCACCTCTTTTTTTTATTACATGTAAATTAATAATGATTGGTATACAAATATTTTTAACCAGTACTAAAATAAAGACAACTCAAGATTTTATCTATATTTTGTTTTAATAGTGAATTAATATATAAAAAACTATAAATGAAAATTTTATTCCATTTTCAGAGAAGTATTTAAATTTCTATCATCATTTCGTACAAATACTTATGTCTACATCTACATATCATTTGAGACAAAAGAAAAATGTTTTATAGGATTATCGATTTCTTCATACCAGGTATGTTTTTAAGGAATCTGACTTGAAGAAATAAATAATGTATTTGTATAATGCTATTAAAACAGACCATTTTTTTAAAAAATTAATCAACTTGATCTTGTTATGCCAAGTTGGCAAGATTCTACTGCACTCCTATTTTCTGTCTTGGGGCAATTTTCTTCCAATCCATATTTACTTTTACAACAAAGCTAGAATTAACTACATCAATGACATTACATAATCAAAGTACTTGTGGAAAAATCCAGAGGTATCAAATAATATTTTTTGCATAAGGAAAGCTCATACAATTTGTTAGTTATTTAATACACTGACAACTTTAAATTATTTACTTAATTCATATTGGAATCAATTTTCTAAATGGTATGACTGCTTCACTTAATATATTTAAACACAAATCCTGCTTTATATTTAATATATTAAGTTGATTATGGTGATTTTATTTATTATAAAATCAAAAATTATGATTTTACCCTTATATTATTTATTATAAAATCGAAATAAAAAAAAAAGTTTGAAAGATGGCCTATAATGTAAAAAAGTTAGTCCAGAATTTTATTTAAACAATTTTTTATTATATTTATTTTAAGAAGAATTTCATGTTTTAGACAGAAGTCTAAAAAAGGCCTGTTTTTTTATTAGCTTTATAAAAGAAAAAAATTTAGTAAAATTGTTTTTCTTTAAGCAATACACTAGATTCTTGTCAAATGCCCATCACGTTTATAATTATTTATAGATTAAAAACATTTTTCCCCTTTCTTATGAATAAAGCAATCTTTTGAAATTTATTCCAAATTCATCAAGTTTACCTTAAATAGTTTGTTTTTTCATAACTTGCATAGTTTTATCAATTAAAATAGATTAAACAGTGGAACACTAATCACTGTATAATTAATTTATTTTATTTAAATATATTTAATAACTGAATATCTTTAAATAATTTTGATAAGAATAAACATGCATGGAACCAATTAATTAAACATGCTAATTTCATTTTGACAATTTTCAGTCAAGAAGTTTAATTAAAAAAAGATTCCTTCATAATATTCTATATACAAACACTGATCTAATTTTTCAAACTCCAAAGTGTTTTCTTTTATTTATCTCTCAGCTTTCCCTTTAATATAGTTTCAAAATAACAAAAACTAAGGTGATACAATTTTATGTTTTCATCACACACATTTAAGAAATATATTTAACACCTGATAAAAGTTACATGCAGATAAAGAATTCTTGCAAGCAAACCACTTTAATATCCAATGTTACAAAAAGAAAGTTAATAATTAATTGCTTACATAAATACCTCCTTGATATGTCATTCACAGTACTTTTTATATCAAGAACTATTTACATAAACAATTCTGCAAGTTTAATGATGACAATTCTGAGGAAACATTTTTAAAATGGCTAAAAGCAGATACTTATTTCTATTAATGATAATAAAAATAACAATACATATAAAATCTTTTCACAATACTCTTAAGAAATCATTTATGCAAATAATGACAGTAAGTTTAATTTTGAAGGTAAAATATATATACTTTTAAGAAAATAAACTGAATTTAAATAAAACTTTGATAAATGTAAAGTTTTTTCATAGTTAATGAATAAGTTAGAAATCTATGTCTTGATTCTAGCCATGCATTGCATTCTAAGCCACAATTCATTATGAAACTACTACAATCTAGTCAAATTTCTCCTTTTCGATTCGATGACCTTCCTTTCACCATGATTAACATTTCTTTGCAAAGTGTGATTGTTGTGTGTTAGTTAAGTCTATACGGAAGAAATTTATTTGTTATAAATCAGAGAAGAAAACATGTCCTTCGGAACATAAGCTTTATCAACTTCAAATGCTATAAATGATTTAACTTTCAGTTCACCAAAAAATGTCAATATAAAGTAATTTTTCTTTAAGAAAAGGAAACATAATTTTAACTACTGAAATAGTATGAAAATGGTTATATTTTGAAAAAATACACACTTTTACAATGCTTTCTAGAACAAATGACAACAAACAATACCACACAAAATGGACTGTTTCTTTTTTTCAAAATACCAACACAAACAAGTGTTGCCAGTCACAAAAGATTATTTTGGTAGAAAACATCACGGCTTTATATTACTTTCATATTTGTTAAGTTGAAACTTCTTTGACATCTTAATTGTGTAGATCTGAAATATTGAATGAAAGAATAAATTTTATTATTTCCCATTTTATCTTACTCATAAAATGATCGATTGAATAGACTGCAAAGAAAAAATTTCAACAATTCAGTTGTTTTTTTCACTGTAACCGGATAACATTGCTTTGTTGATGATCCGGTTTGTCGGCTGTCAATTGTCAAGTTTGGCTTGTGTTATTTATATGTTAAGTTAAAATATGGCCGATATTGTTGATGAATTGTTACGTTACGGTCTGTTTTTCAGCGCGATATTTCAGTTAGTATGTATTGCAGCGGTCGTATTTATTCCACCGAAAGAAGAAGGTCGGGTGAGTTAAAATTAAGAGTTGCTATTTACAGCTTTTAGCTATCAAAACCGAAAAAGATGCGGCAGAATCGGAGTATTAAGACCTTTGTATATGTACTGGTTATGCTTTCTGTTTTGCTGTCTTTCCTACTCTGTTAATATAATTTTATAAAAATTGAAGCGATTGACTTTGGTTTCATAATAATGAAGTAGTTGTAAATTACCTCAAGTGCTCAATAACCTTTGTTGTATGCTGTGCAAGTTTAAAAGAACATATGTTTTAAAAAATTACAAGAAGAGATAATTTGCGAGTTTTTTTTGTCTTGAATTATTCATGTAATTAGAAGTGAGTGAAATGTAAATTTAGTTTATCTTATAGTTGAAGTAGAATAATATTCTCATGTCATATACCTATTGCCTATGTGCAAGCTTCTAACAGTACATTATTTTAAGTTTAGAACCACTGATTAAAAAAACAAACTTGTAAAATTATTTTGGAACACTTTTCAAAAAAATGTAAATGAGCATGACAATGAAACTTTTTTTTTTTTCCAGGAAAGATATTAAGAATCATTTTGAGTTGCAGTAACGATATTTGATAAAGAATCTGCTACTTATGAAACATTTTTTTTAATGCTTAACTTTATTTCTAAAATAAAAAAAATCTTTTGTCTTATTTCATTTCATTGCTGTTTGGTTGGTTTTTTTTTTATTTAATGCAAATTTAAATTGTTTAATTGTATCTAAAATAGAATAATTATTTCATGTGATCAACTATTTAGACTGTTAGTAAATTTTTTTCATGATTTGTTTGCAATATAAAAATTATTTTTGAAGTGTATTTCTACTAATATGAAGCAAAGTATGTAAAACATATCTACCTATCTATAATAGAATGTAAACAGATTGGATACATATGAGTAATGACGAATAATATTTCTTTTTAATATACTTTCTATAATGAGAGTTAACAGAAAAAGTTTTTATAGTTGATTTATCATAACTGGTGAGATATAGATTATTAAGTGAAACAACATGTATAATTGCAATCTCAAAATACTCTTCATTCTTTTTGATGTTATATATTAGCAGAGCCATGTTACATTATCTTTTCTAAAATGATAGTGATTTCTTTAAAAATATTTTTTTGATCAGCATAATATTTATTAGAATGCATCAACTTTTAAAAATATCATGGGATGTCAATAGGGTTGAAAGATTTTCACTAGGAAACAAGCACAGTTTTAAATCTGTTATATTGTTTTGATCCATGTAATGTATATTTTGCATCAATTCATACATACCATTGCGAGTTGTATTTTCAGAATTTATTATCTCTGCATTAAGAACTGTGTTCCATATGAAATAATTTTTACAGCATTAAGCAATAAAATATTTATTTCATTTACTAAAAAGTTGTTTTAAAATATGTGTAGATTTTTATGTCAGCTAATTTAGCTATAGAAATCTGCCATTTGTCTTGATAAGCATTTATAAATATGGCAGTTTTGCATCTAAAACAAAAGAACCATATTCATACTGTTCATATGAGTTTCTTTTAAAACTTGGTTAAAAGAAAGTTTTTTAAGGTTTGAATTAAGATATTGCGTATCATTTTACTTAAGCATGATTGTGGAAAAGGTATTTTATTGTAGGAAGTTTGGTGTAATTTTTTAGAGGCAGAAGTGGGAGGAGGGCATGGCGTTTACTTAGCATTTTTACTTTTTTACATATTTTCTTTCTTTCTGTTTTAATAAGATCAGTTGCATGTTGTGCCATTATGAGGTTTTGGCCAAATTCAAATTTATTGCCTATCCTTAGCACAAATGCAGGCATTATTTTCTTTGCTAAGAAAGTTTTTCTTGGGGGAGAGGGACAAAATTTTAATTAAAACTTAAAGAAAAATCTAATTAATGATATTTTTTATGTTTCTTATGATTTACAAGAAGATAATCTATATATTATTGTATAAATATGTATTTTATTATATTTTTTAAGAAACTATATTAGCAAAGCATAAAACTAAATGATATGCATTTTAATTACATTTCAGGGGTGTAGTAGAGCCGGAATGCCACTCCAGCACTCCTTTTTTTTAAAGAAAAATTGTAAAAACCTCCTTAAAGACGGTGTGATTTTTGTCACTTATGTTAAAGTGTTTCAGCACTGCTTAACTTGTGACTACACCATTGTTACATTTGTTTATATAAAAGCCATTAGAACTGCTGTACTAAATGTATGTAATGATTTTAATTTTTTAATCTACTTTAAATTGATTCTTTTTAATGCCACTTCATTTTTAATTGCTTCTACTTCAATCTTAGATGACCGCTCTTTTACTTTAACTTCCAGAGTCGCAAGATTTTTCGGGGAACTCCCTTTTCGACTATACAACTTAAGCTCACCATGATGTTCTAACGTTCTCTTTGTATAATGTAATTCCTTCCTGTTAATATGTGCTGTCTTTGCACATGCTTTCTGAACAATGGTCATGATGTCAGTGTACTTAAAATATCATCTGAAGATTTTAAAATCATCTTTCATTCATAAAAGATAATAATTGAAGAGTTCTAATAAAATATATTTGGATTTAAATGACTGCCACCTTCCTACGTGTGCCTCTGAACTTCACCTAAAGCAGAGGTCTTCAACCTGTGGTATGCGTACCCCTAGGGGTACGCGAAGGACCAGTTGGGCATATGCAAAATCAAAATCGGTAATAGCGGACACAAGAAAATGTAAAGGATTAAAAAAGTTACAATATTTTTTTTCCTAAGTTCGTGTGAAAGTGAAAGTTGTACTAGTCTAAAACCTACGTTCAAAATAAGAAAAGAAAGAAAAAGAAAACCTGGTAAATGATTGATATTTTGTCTTCACCAGCCCCGATTATGCATGAATCGTCAGTGTGTTCGCAAAAGCTGTAGCTTAACAATCCGGAATCCTCTCAAAGATTCTTGTTTTGACTTTTTTATTAAAAGCGTGATTAAACGCAGGCATCATTAATTGCTCGATTGAGATGCATAATGAATAAGGACTGTTCATATAACTCAAGCTTTGTGTTTTATGGGTGCTCAAATTTGTTTGGTTTGGTTTCACAAAACTGGTGTTTGTAGGCTATGGGTGCTCAATTTGAAGTGCTTATCTTTAGAGTGACTTCAATTCGATACTGTTTGATTTCTCAAAATGGACAAGTAGTTGAAAACTGGAACTCTTAAGAGATCGGCATCTAACCGGTGACATCTCGGTGAAATTCAAACCACCGATTTAGCAGCTATGGAGATAACTGTGGATCAGCCAGATGATAATCATGAATTGCAAAGGCCGACTGATTGGCCTGTTCAGGTAAGAAATAAAATTGATTTTGTTAAAAAAAACCCCATAAAACATCAGTGCACCTCTGAAGAAGAGAAAATATTCTAACGAATACTTAAAATATGGATTTTCCGTCATGGGTGTTGAAGATTGTTAATAACCACTCTGCGTTGTTTGTGGAGAGATATTGTCAAGTGGCAGCATGAAACCATCTTGACTAATGCGCCATTTAGAAACAAAACATCTAACTTATAAGCAAAGAAATATTAGTTTTTTCCAACGACTATCCAACAGCCCTAATTTAAATTCTTGTTTGATATCCATAAACGAAGGAAATGAGGCTGCGATTGAGGCATCGTACAGAATAAGTTATCATATTGCTAAAAGTGGGAAAAAATCATATTATCGCTGAAAATTTGGTATTTCCGTGCATGAAAGATGCGGTTGAATACATGTTCGGTGAAGACCATGTGCAAAAAATCAAAAATATTCCTTTGTCTAACAGCGCAGTTTCTCGGAGAATTAAGGACATGTCTATTGACATTGAAGCTACTATAAATGAAAGAATAAAAAAGAGTCCCTTCTTCTCAATACAGGTAGATGAAAGCACTGATGTTTCCGATCTGTCAATTTTGCTTGTTATTGCAAGATATTTGAATATTAACGAACTTGAAGAAAACCTCTTATTTTGTTATCTTCTCACTAAAAGATGTACTGGCGAGGATATATTTAATGCCATTCAGGGTTATTTCTGTGAAAACGAAATGGATTGGCTAAGTGCTGTGGTGTTTGCACAGATGGTGGAAAATTTATGTTTGGCTGTTATAAAGTTTTACGTGGTCGTATCAAAATAGTCGCTCCTCATGTAACTTGGAGAGCCATTGCTGCATCCACAGACAAAGTTTAGCAGCGAAGCCTTTGCCAGATTCATTGAAAGAAGTACTCAATCAATCTGTCAAAGTTGTAAATTTCATTAAGGCCAATTCAACTAACACCCGATTGTTCAAATCTTTGTGTGGAGACATGGGCAGCCTACATACCACGTTACTTTTGCACACAGAAGCAAGATGGCTTTCACGAGGAAATGCACTCACAAGATTGTTTGAACTGAGACATGAAGTTCTTATGTTTTTTTGAAGACCACTCTTTTACGTTGAGCTCTAAATTTTATGAAAGCGAATGGTTGCAGCAGCTTGCGTACTTATGACATTTTTTCAGAAATAAATAAACTTAATTTAGGATCGCAGAACCATTCCATAACCATTTTAAGGTAACTGACAAAATCGAGTCTATGATTAAGAAGCTGAATTTTTGGGAATCCTGTATAAAAAAAAAAAACCAGTAAGAAGTTTTTAAGACACTTCACAGCTTTTTATCTGAGAACGAACTTAAATTAACAAAACAAGTAAAAACTAGTATAATATAGCACATTTAAAAGGACTTAAGTTGTCATTTAGACAATATTTTCCGAAGCGCAGTGATGCAGATATGTGGATATTAAATCCATTCAACGGAGCGTTTTTTCAAAAAGCTGAAAAATTAACAATTTCTGAAGAAGAAAAATTAATTGAACTTTCCACTGATTCTTCATTAGAATCTGAATTTAAAAAAAGAAATTTTATTGACTTCTGGGTAGTAGTGAAAGAAGAGTACCAAGAACTCGGTGTTAAAGCAATAAAATGTTTAATATCTTTCACGAACACAGAATTTGTGGAAAGAGTATTCTCGTCTTATACATATATTAAGAATAAATACCGAAATAAGCTTGATGCAGCTTCAGACATAAAATTATATGTTTCTTCTTTTGAACCCAATCTTATAAAACTCAGTTCCATGAAACAAGCTCAAGGATCGCATTGAAATTTTCTTGCACTTGAATAACTGATTATTACGAAGTAGTTTTTAGCTAACCGTATAAGTTAATGTGATCCTTATTACAATACTGTTTTTATTTGTTTTGCGTTCAACTAATATTATTTTAAAATTGAAATAAAATATAAAATTAAAAATAAGTCCTGCAAATGTCATTAATTCGCATTATTTGACTCTTAAGCTTACCTGCCCTTAAATATTATTGATAAAAAATTCTTTGCATAGACGACGGGGTGGACAATAGGGTAGTGAAAATGAAAAGACCAATCAAAGGGTGTGCGAGGGAAAAAAGGCTGAGAACCCCTGACCTAAAGTAATAGCATTTTATGTTATGTACTTTAATTACATTGTATGATAAACTTAGAATGATGAGCTTTCACGTAACAGATGGATGGATACTAAAATGTAGATATAACTTTTTATGTGATCAAAAAGTAAAGCATAATTAATAGAAAAGCACAGGGAGGGAGAAATAGGATTTTTTAATGTTAATTAACTGAAAATTTGTAAAATAAATAAAAGGAACAAATAAACAAAATTAGAATTATAGTTTAACCTTGTATATATTTATTTTAAAAACTGCCATTCAGTCATTTTTAATTGCTACAAGTTGAAATGTCATGTTCCGAGGATATTGTTGAGAATTTGCATAGTTTTTCTTTTGCATTTGAACTTCTGTTATTCTTTCAGTTGACAGGAAAAAAATATATATATAATTCTGTCAGTACGTCAAAAATAAGAATTGGATCACACATATATTTTTATTTTATGTTTTTAATTCAAAAAGCAAAAACTAGATTCTTGGAGTTGCTTTGTACATCAAAAGAGAAATTAGACCATGTTTTGAAAATATTTGATTAATTCTTAAAAAAAAAAAAAAAAAAAAACCACTTCAGTGTCTAGTTAAATGGAATGCAATAAATTTGTAATGTTTTCTTCTTTTAATGACATCTTTTCAAACAGAAAATTGTTTAGAATGTATTTATTAATTTCTGGTAGCAATAGATAACAAATGACATTTAAGCAGCTTGCAATAAATGTTTGTTGATGCTTCATTTTAATATTTTCATTTTTTTCTTCAAGAAATAATGTTTTCTGGTTTTTTTCCCTATTAAATACTTTTATGACTGTTATTTATCATTAGAGCACAATACTCTGATTCAGCAGTCAAAAAAATCTTGAAATGACTTCTGATATTTGTGGTGATAAGGTGTTTTTAATATAGGTGCACTGAAGTTCAGAAAGCTAAAGTGTGACTTCGGAGATTTTTATTATTTTACATTTAAGTTGTAAAATTCAATGTCATTTAAATACAAAAGCTGTTATTTCAAAATATTTCAAATATTCATAATACTTTTCCATCTTATTAAAAATTTTTTGTTATAATATTTGTGAAATTTCAAATCTTTTACTGCCAAAAGAATATAGCTGATGAGCTAAAATTACATCTGCTCTAAGAATAATCTTATTGTGTAATTTTTACTTTTATATTTTCTTTCATTAAAATCCCATCTTTTTTTGTGAGAAGGAAAAGAATTGGAGAATGTAATGATTAACACTATATTAAAAATATTTTAAAATTTTAGAAAGCTTTTTCGCTATATTATTCTAATTTGATATTGATCTTCATCTGAATTGAAAGAAGACCTGTATCCACCATCATAAGCAGAATTATTTAATGATCAATGAAGTTACCAACCAAGCAAGATTATTATAATAGAAAATTATCTAATTTTTCTGCTTTCATGTATAGTGTGAGGTAATTGTTAAAATTAGGTATTGAAAATAATTTTTCCTATTATAAAAATAATAATTTCATTTGTTGTCATTTCATTATAATATTATGTTTTAATTAACATTGGAATATTTGTTAAAAATGATTTAGATTGCTAATTTATTTAAAAACCCTCTTATTTATAAAAATTATATGATTCACTTTGAAAGCATAGAAAAATGACATTAATTGATAAATTATCTTCTATCCTATTCTAGAATTGAATACATTTAAAATTTTACAATATGAATTTCTGTGCAAGATTTTCATTCAGTATATATATATATATATATATATATATATATATAAATGACGTGTGGAAAAAAATTGTCATCAAAATTTATGATAAAGGAAATTTGAGTTTCAACAGCAATGGAGTAGAAAGGGCATGGTATCCTTTTTTTTGTGTCCTCCCATCTTATTTGGCTTTAAAAAGTGAAATAAACCTACTAGTAATTTATGTTCATGGTGCCCACCAAGATTGAAGCCTGGGAGATGTATATTCCATTTTTTCTTATATTGCCACACTATTCTTTAACAGCCTTTTCTGGTTGTCGTTTTCCCTTGTGCAAAGATAAACCAGCGGGAGTGGTCTTCCCTAAACTTTCTCATATACATTCTAAGTGGAGATTCGTCAAAATCTCGAGTTCGAATTTTTTGACGATTACAATACTTTCTCTTTATATACTTTGTGTACGAGAAAGTAAAAAAACCCCCTGAAATTAAATATCTGTTGCCCCGCTTTTTTTAAAATATTACTTTGAAGCAGGTGCGATAAAATAGGCAATGCAATGAATACTAAAGTGAAAATTCTGCCTTGGAGTTAAATTCCCTAGAAAACAATTTATACTATCGCAACTGTAACAATTGCAAAAGCGCGTGAATAAAAGATTTGCTGAAATAATGATATCGGTTTGAATTTTATTTACAACAATAAAAACATTGTTACAATTCATGTTTGAAAACATTACTAATATCCCGAAATTTACAAACGTCGTGTGCCGATACACAATATGGCACGTATTTTGAGATTATAGAGACTGACAGACAGTCAATCCTTTGACGGATTTGGTCCAAAATATGATAAAGACCTACATTCATAATAATAAAACTGTGTACCAAATTTCATCGCTCTAGCTTTAGTAGTTTTTGAGTTATGCCTGTCTGTCTGTGAACACTATAATTCCAAAATTGTGTTTTTTGGACTCGGGGAGGTCTAAAATGTGGAGATTCGTCAAAATCTCGAGTTTGAATTTTTTGACGATTACAATACTTTCTCTTTGTATATTTCGTATACGAGAAAGTAAAAAGATTTGCTGAAATAATGAGATTGGTTTGAATTTTATTTACAACAATAAAAACATTGTTACAAATCATGTTTGAAAACATTTTGAAAAATTAATTAAAATTTATTAAAATGCCACATGGAAATAAGATCGGTGTCATTGAAAAGCTAATTTTTTAAACTTCATGATGATATTAAACTAGTTTTCGTGCGATAATATGCTCCAAAGTTATTGCGGAAAAACGTATAAATTTAAGGTAATTTTTAATTCATTAAAATTTTGAAAAATCCTTTCTTAGTGAGCACCTTCTACCCAAGAAGCAACCACCTGCCAAATTTCAAGTTTCTTGTCTCAGTGGTTTGGGAGATTCAGTGATCAGTCAGTGAGTTCCTTTCTCTTTTATATATATCTCTACTAATAATAAAGGAGAATGTCTGTGTGTGTGTGTTGGCACTCTACAGGGCAGACCACTGGATTTAGAACCACGAAATTTGACACAAACATACTTTGGAGAGTGGGAATGTGCACCTTTAAGCCATTTTTTGATTTTTTACTTAGAAATTTAATTAATTAAAAATTAAGCGAAATTGTGGAGTTTTTCTTAAATAACTTCCGAAAATATTACAACATAAAAATGATTTTTACTCCATCTTGAAAAGGCAAAAAATTACCTTTTCAGTGATATCAATTAAGTTGCAGTACGATTTTTCTAATTTTAATGAATTTTTAAAAATATCGTGTGGCATAATTTGCAATACTTTTCATTGTTGTAACGCAATTCAAACCGTTTTTGTTGTTTAAACAAACATTTATTTGCTTGTTTCTCTATCATTGTTGAAAGATAAGGTAATATCTTAATGTTTAAAGCTATGATTTAATCAGCATATTTTCATTGAGCTAACACGCGGCTGGATGTAAAATGTGCCTCCCCATTTTAAAGTTAAAATCAAATGCATATTTTGCAAGAGGAATAAGAGTGAAGTTGATGTCGACAATGTGCAATTTGATGTTTCATGACAAAGCCAGCTACTTTACTCTATTAGGGACGTTCATGTAGACAACGAACAGAACAGGTACAAAGTTACTGAAAGAACATGGATTAAATGTTTATCACAATTTGAAATTGTTAAGGGAACCATGAATATCAAATTGTGCATAAGAGATTCAATTGAAATTATATTCCCGGTGAACAAGCTGATCACCGAAAGCCGATAGTCTTTATCTCTACTAATAATAAAGATGAATGCTTGTATGTCTGTTGGCGGTCTACAGAACAGACCGTTGAACCTAGAGCTACCAAATTTGGTACAGGTATACTTTGGAGGGTGGGAATGTGCACCTCGGAGCCATTTTTTTTCAATTTTTTATTCAAATTTTAATTACTTAAAAATTAAGCGAATTTTGGCTGTTTGCGGCCGTTTTTTTCATGAATAACTTCCGAAGTAATTATCGCTCGAATTTAATTTTATACCATTTTAAAGTGAGAATTTTCACCTTTCTAATATTGTTAGTTTCAACTCTGAATGTTATTTCAACGAATTTTAAAAGTTTTTTGAAAGTATTATCTATATTGCTCAGAAATCTGTGAAAGTTACTGAATGGATAACACCCCTCGCGGACAAGGTTACGGAACGTTGTTTCCTCTAGGAGGGGAGAGAGAGGTTGCCCTCCTTTTCCCCCTTTCTCGAGATGATATGGAAGCAATTCGACTGTACCTGGGGTAGGAGGCGGGGTGTACCGCGGTTGGCTTTAGAAAAAAGATTCACAGCTCACTACCACGAAAATTTTTTCCCCTCTAAATTTTAAACTATTTTTTAATTGATTATGTTAAGATAAATGCTGAATTTTTACAATTTTCAAACATTTTAAACGTATTTTATGCGTAAACCACTTCTATTCCATTTTGAAAAGTGACCTTTCCTGTGATATTAAACATAATGCTATGCGACTTTTTTTTGCGGAATTTTATCAAGGTTTCATTCCTGTTTCAAATTATACATAATTTACCAATCCTTCAACAAACTCCATTAGAATACCACAATCAGAGCGAAACAGATAATGAAACATCAAATTAAAAAAGAATTGAAATAGCTTTTTGCTGTTATAAATGTCTTTATACATAAATTTACAAGGTTTTCTGATTGATGATGTTTTAAAGACTTATACCATTTTATCGAAATTAAAGGGCATTTCAAATTAATATTTGAGCATAAGCAGCTAAAAACTGCATTCATTTACTGTTCTCTGAAATATCATTTACGAACTGGAAACTTAGAACTTTGAATTTATGCATCTAAAGATCTTTTTTTACTGTTTCATATTGGATGCATCTCTGTTTCATTTTTGATTTTGGAACTAATTGTTTTATCTAAAAAAAATAAACGAAACATTCATTTTTCCATGACATTTTACTTGATTCATAATAGTCATTTGTTTGAGTTTTCAGATTTTTTTCCCTTCAAAAATGACAGTTTATTACGTTAAAAACCAGCGGCAGTGGTCTCCCGTAAACTTTCTTGTATAACCCTAACACTTGTAGAGAAAAAAAATAAGCTAAAAGGCAGTAAAACGAACAAGAACCCTAAACTCAGTGGAAAATAAGCGAAACGCGTCATACCACGATTTCCGAAGGTCGTCCAACACGAAAGTGGAATTAGAAGCCGGCATGATTACCAATAGGGCTGGGTGTAAGGAAACGAAATTTGCAATTTGAACGCTCTTTTTTTAACCGATGGACACAAAAATTAGACACAAATCTGCCATTAACGTAAGAAGGCCACATACCAAATTTCACTTATCAAGGTAATTTTTTTAAAAGAAGTAATTGCTTTCAAAAGCATGCGATTATACAGACAGACAGTCAGTCAACCCTTTGACGGATTTGGTCCAAAAGTTGTTACAAAACCTACATTCATGATGATAAAAATGTGTACCAAATTTTAGCCACCTTGCTGTTTAAGTTTGAGTTATCACGTACATATTAACACGGACATACAGACAGACGGACTTCCTGTGGTCGGATTTTGTCCAAAATTTGGTAGAAACCTAAAAATTATGTGTAAAGAGCACATGCCAATTTTCATCCCTGTAGCTTTAATAGTTTTTGAGTTATTGTGTTCACAGACAGACATAATTCCAAAATTGCAGGGAGGTCTAAAACGTGGAGATCCGTCAAAATCTCGAGTTCGAATTTTTTGAAAATTACAATACTTTCTCTTAGTATACTTTGTATACAAGAAAGTAAAAAAAAAAGTTGTAAAATGAACACAGTTTTTCTCCTTCTCCCTTTAACTCCATTTGTTTCTTTAAAGGCGGTATCTCACTGCAGAATTTTTCCCCGTCAAGGGACAACAGTTTCGACGGGACGGTTTCTCCTTCAATGTGTCCTTGAGCGTAGGGGGTGGACTCCCCTTCTTTACGATCTGACAAGCCCCCAAAAGGGATGACAGTTGCAATGTGTAATTGCCTTTTAGGCGATGCAAATAGTTTTTACTTTCTTGTATACGAAATATACAAAGAGAAGTTATTGTAATCGTCAGAAAATTCGAACTCCAGATTTTGACGAATCTCCACGTTTTAGACCTCCCTGAGTCCAAAAAATACAATTTTGGAATTATGTCTGCCTGTCTGTGAACACGATAACTTGAAAACTATTGGAGCTACGGGGATGAAATTTGGTATGCGATCTTTACACACAATTTGTAGGTTTCTATCAAATTTTGCACAAAATCCGTCTACGGCAAATCCGTCTGTCTGTCTGTCCACGTTCATGTGAACACTATAACTCAAAGACCTGAATAGATGTATAAAATTTGGTACACAGTTTTATCATCATGAATGTAGGTCCGTATAAAAGTTTGGGCTAAATCCGTCAAAGGGATGACTGTCTGTCGGTCTGTATGATTGCATACTTTTGAATGCAATAACTTCTTAACAAAATTACTTAAATTAATGAAATTTTGTATGTAGCCTTTTAACCTAAGAGAAATTATTTTATGAGTGTAGTTTTTATCAGTTGGGTTTCCAGAGAGCCGACTTCTCTTGAATTCAATGCAGATCAAATATACTTTTTTGCATCTATGATGATGGTGTTAACACGTTATGAAATTACTTCTGTGTGGCCAACCTTACGAAAATCGCCGCCTAAGCTTTCAGTGTCATTACTGGCAAGTCGAACCTGATTTGTTCAGTTATTCATGATCACGATCTTCGGTGGGAGCTTTTTAGCAAAACGAAAAAGATCCGACATCGCTTTCCGGCCTAATAAAACCGGTTCCAAGGTCTGAGAAGCGTGTTTTCTGTCCCATGCTGGTGAAATATCAGCTAGTGAGATAAAGCCATAAGTAAAAGATAACTGATTTTCAAAATGCAGAGGAAATAAATTGCATTTCTTGCACTAATATCTTGTCAATATTGATGAAAACTTTGAATACAAAATTTTGTTTTAAGTGATGCTACTTAAAAGTTGAAAAAATTTGGGCTATTGTGAGAATGCTATATGCTGCTTAGGGTCCTCACTACTTATGCATTATAGACGAGAATGACAGAGTAAATATAGACTTAAGTACTCTAGCCTTGCCTATATAATGTAAATTCTACTGCAACTGTGTTTAGATTGATTAAAATTTTTTAAAGTACTCATACATGCATCTGATAATATGAAATGCTGATTTTTTTTGTGTATTCATGGTTTTATTTTGATGATAAAGGATGGTGGAGACTCCAGTGATGAAGATGTTTTACCTGATGGCCCTATTCATCAACCGTCACACAGGCACCATAGTCATCATGTAGGTCGAAGAAGCAGGCAAGAGAAAAAGAAAAGGAGATGAATATCTTTTTCAGGATACACAGTGTAAGTTTTTACTGGGATTTATAAAATTGAAAGGTGCTATATATTTATGCATTTAATGTTTATTTTGCTGTGTATTTAATAATGTGAATAAGCTTGTCATGAACATGATTCTAATGGCATATATTTGAAATTCTTTGCATTGAATGTAAAAGAGTAACCTTTTATTAAACTGAATTATGCATGCCATGTTCTTGTTGAATGATTACAAATAATTAGTGGGTTTTTCCATTTTTGGATTCTTTATTGTTACATTATTGTCGATTTTCTTGTAGGTATTTCACTCAAAGTTAATGCCATAAATTTTTGTTTGAAATACTGGTTTTATATTTATTGTTTTAAATCTGCAACATATGTTGATGTTATAAAATGTTTTAATGAATATTAGTTTCATTGTTATTAATTTTCAATCATTAAAATAATTTTAATCTAGTGCTTGAAGCTCTATAAGCAAATATACTCAAAAATATCAGTCAGTCTAAAATAATAAGAGATAAACTTTGAGTTATGATTGAAATATAAATATAATATGATTAGAAAACTGAATAGTCCAACCTTTATTTCCTGCTTTGCTTATAATGTTTCAAATGTAATAATTTAATGTTTGTGTAAAATCTTTATATGAGCAAGGTGCAACCATTCAAAATGGAGCTGAAAATGAATTTTTATTTAGTATAATGTATAGCTAAGTAATTTTTGAAGCTGAATATTTTTTATGAATTTCCCTAAGTTTAAGTAATTTTCTTGCTGAAGAGTTTTGGTATTGTATTCATTTTGCAGGAAGTGTAGTGAATTGCTAATTAGTTCCCTTGTCAGCTCCTTTTTGCTTTCTCGTATACGAAGTATACAAAGAGAAAGTATTGTAATTGTCAAAAAATTCGAACTCAAGATTTTGACGAATCTCCACGTTTTAGACCTCCCTGAATCCGAAAAACACAATTTTGAAATTATGCCTGTGTGTCTGTCTGTCTTTGAACACGATAACTCAAAAACTATTAGAGCTACGGGGATGAAATTTGGTATGTGATCTTTGCACATAATTTGTAGGTTTCTATCAAAGTTTGGACAAAATATGTCCACAGGAAGTCTGTCTGTCCTTGGCCATGTGAACACTATGACTCAAAAAATTGAATAGCTAGATGGATAAAATTTGGTACACAGGTGTATCATCATGAATGTAGGTCCGTATCAAATTTTGGACCAAATCTGTCTAAGGGTTAATGGTTTGTCGGACTGTATAATCACATACTTGTAAAAATTATATCTCCTAAACCCTTTGGCGTAGATAAATAAAAATTAGTATGACGGTTGCTAACATTAATTATATATCTATGCCCAAATTTTGTTTCAATCAGTTAAAAAAAAAAAAGGCGTTCAAATTGCATAATTAATTTTTCTAATATAATTCTCCATTTGCATTCGTACTGGTAGCAATCTCTGTGCATGCGGAAGGATTACGTCACTTTGTCCTTGAGCCGGCAAGAGTGGAAGTGCGTGAAAGATTCATTTTATCTCCTATTTTGTTTTCACTCGCTCACACCCTCACATTAGCGGAGCTTGCTAGAGTGTGATAGAAAATAAATATTGCTAAGTTTTAATACATAGACATCTCTTTGAATATGATTCTTCACCTAAATAATCACTATAATCTACAATGCAAAAACCTTCTGATAGTCATTGCATTCTGGGTTACAGTAGGTTCGAATTTTTTATCCACGCAGGGGGAGGGGAAATGACAAATTTTTGAGAAGTATACGAGAAAGTTTAGGGGGGGGGGGGCACTCTGACTGTTTGTTTTTTGTAAACAATTTTGTAAAAAATATTCAATAAAGCATAATTAGCTGAACATCTATCTCTATTTAAATTTTTTCTTAAAATTTTAAATCTGATAAGGAATCTCTATATGATAAAATTATAAAAATATTCAAAACTGTCTTCATTAACCCTTTCACGAAAGAACCTTTGAAATTAATAAATAAAAAATAGAAATTTTTGAAATTTTCTCAGAATCTCTTTTTGAAAGTTTACATCAAGCAAAAAATAGTGCAGTGCATAACTTTTTCAGTGAACTTTTGAAACTCTCCTCCAACTAAACAGTAGTCTATCTCTGTCAACTGGTGAATAGCAGATTTTTGAACTCTTGGCTCTTCTTCAAAGAGTCCTTTGACCACTCACTTTATTACCTCCACCTCTCTTTTGGAGCAACAAACGCCCCCAAACTGCCCAGCTTGTATATAACCTACCTGGGCAGTTTGTAGCGAGTTAGTAGTTGGAGGGTTAATTGTTCAGTCCAATTTGCTCCTCCTTGATTATTATCTGTTTTGGTGGGTCATAAAAAATGTGTGTTCTTGTGTTGGCAGATCTATATTAATTAAATATTGAACTATCTGTTTATGAAAGGCAGTGTTTTACGAGCTACTTGTCATTTCATAGGAAAATCAGAATTCATGCAGTTTGATATGTCCAATAGATTCTATATTACAGAGACAGTTTTGATGGCAGGCATTAACAAGTTAAATGAGGTATGAAATTAATAACTTGCATCTTCAGCATTTTAATCAGCTCTTGATTGAGTTTCTGTTTTGCCTTCCTGCTAAAGGCTGTATTTTATGTCTTTTTTTTTTTGTAGAAGTGAAACATTAGTCTCAAACATCATTTTCAAAATGGAATATTATTCTAATCAAACAAATGAATGTCTTTCAGAATAATAATAAAAGTAACCTAATTTAATTTTACTTGCTTATGTAGAAATTAAGGTTATTATCTCTACTAATAATAAAGGATAATGTGTGTATTGGCCCTCTACAGGACAGACCGCTGGACCTAGAGCTATGAAATTTGGCACAAACTTTCTTTGGAGGGTGCGAATGTGCACCTCGGAGGCGTTTTTTTGAAATTTTAATTAATTAAAAAATACGTGAAATTTTGGCATATTTCCTTAATAACTTCCAAAAATATTACAGCACAAAAATCATTTTTACACAATCTGAAAGTGCAAAAAATTACCTTTTTAATGATATCAATTATGTTGCAGTACAATGTTTTCTCTAATTTTAATAACCTTTCAAAAATATTTTTTGGCATAATTTACAACAATACTTTTCTTTGTTGCAATGTAATTAAAACCATTTTCATTGTTTAAATAAGTATTTAATTGCTTGTTTCTCTTTAATTGTTGAAAATTAAAGTAATATCCTGATACATTTTGTTTTCATATTTATTTCATCAAAATTTTTGTGGAATCTGTAAACCAAGCTCTCTGAGATATTAGGTATATGATGAAATATATCTAGTAAGCTGAATGATTATGGCTGCTATGTTTTCATTCTTTTTTCAGCTTGTTTTAATTCAGCAAACATGCTGCTGGCCATAAAATGTGTTGCACCATTTTCATGTTGAAATCAAATGCATATTTTGCATGAGGAATAAGAAAGTGAAGATGGCACTGACAACTTGCACTTAGATGTTACATGACATGGTCAGTTATTTTACTCCATTAGGGACATTTATGTAGACAATGAACCAAGCAGGTGCAAGGCCACTAAAAGAACATGGGTTAAATATCTACTACGATCTGCTTACATTGTTAAGAGAAACATTAATCTAAAATTATTAAAGATTCAATTGAAATTATATTCCCAGTGAACAAGCTGGTTGCCGAACGTGGCTAGTGTTACATTAAAAGGTCTTTGTACATTTACTGTGCAATTGTTTTCTTGCTTTTTAAACATCTGATACATTTATTGAAAGAGTGGAAGAATCCTCTCACTGTACATAACTTATCAGTTTTTCTGCATGTGTCCCTCTTCAGGAGGCACAATAAATTTCCTTTGCGTACTTGGAGGTGTGATGTACTGAGTTTCATGATGTGAAGCTAGAACCAAAAAAAAAAAAAAAAAAAAAAGCTTAGAATGAAAGGTGGGAGTCAGACTGAAAAAATTGGTTCAACTCATTGTACTCGGGTGATGTTTCTTTTAGGTTAGAGGAGAGAGAGGGATTCCCGTATACCAGCCCTTCCTACTAAGGGTTAAAGGCAATGAATGAAATTGCTTAACAACTGAAGTCTGAGTCAAAAGAAATTCTAGTGAGAAAAAAGGGACAGTATTGTTAGAAGTTTTAGTACCTGTATTAAATGGCAGATAATAATTAGATAGGTAATTTTGAATGAATTTCATGATGTGCAGTTCGTTCAAGTAAATGAATTGATAAGTTAAAGATCAGCTGAAGGTGCAAAAGAAGAAATATTCTGTTTTGTAGTAAAAATTGTATATAAAAAATTTTCTTAAAAAAATCTAAGTGGACTCAATTTGACCTAGATATATTAATCTAGATTTTAAACTAATTTGATTTAGATTATTATAAAGTAGTTTGACATCTCCAGACAAGGAAGGATTACTTAAGTGAAAAAATTATGTGGGCTCAAAAATCTTTTAAATAAGCTGCAATATTTTGTGCATATACTTGTTTGTGATCAAATAAAAACCAGTAATTTGGAACTGTAAGTACTGATACTTTTTAGACATAAAAAGTCTTGCATCTGCATGATGAGCATCTGAAGTTTTTACTGCTGCATGCATCAGTGTGTCATCTTCAACACTCGCCTAGTTGCATTTTGTGGTCTTATGGAAAGCTGCGAAATGCATTCCATCATAAGTTGACCTATTTTGAGAAAACTTTGTTGCTTTGTGAGCATTTTGAATGCTGTGATTATGAAAGGTTATAAGTTCCAATTTCTTGTGAATCGTGCTTTTTAAAATGATCTTAAACATCTGTAGTGTGAGAGAAAATGGAACTATTACCAGTATCAATCTGTTTCAGAAGTAAAATTGTTTGACCAAGATGTCATTAGTTTGTATGTTTCTTTGCATAATCATTGAAATATTCCCTCATGACTTATCTGCAGTCTTTCAATATAGAATTATTTGAAACAAATATTCCTCTTGCACTTTTGTCTTTTCTGTGCTGTAATGTAGTCAGACTTTTTGTAAATAGTAATTCTTTTGTATTACTTATATTGTATTACACTAATATTTGTATTGAAATTTTTCTTTCTGCCAACTTGTGTTATGCTTTACACTCTTTAGGTAAGCAGCAATAATAATAATAAAAAGTAATTCTTCTAATGTTATATGCATTCTTTTTTTCTGGAAACAATTCTAATCATTAATTATGCTGGCAAATGCCATTGTTTTTCAGTTGTTACCAATACAGATAATCTTAAAATTGGCAGTTTTAATAAAAAAATTAGTTAGAGATTTAAATAATTTTTATGCGTAACAGGATACCTATCTTTTAAAAGATTAGTCACTAGAGATGTTTTGATTTTGAGACTGTTGATTTTCAGTTGTTTCCATAATTTGCTTCAAATAATTAGATTGTGTAAATTGTATTAGAATGTTAGGATTAAAGTAGTAGAATAACAATAGCTTGTGAAACGTGATTGTTACATTGAAAAAGTTTAGTACAATATGAAGTAAATATTGAACTTTATTAATTTTGCTGTGAAGAAGGGGAAAGAAAGAATTCTCATGCTTGCTGCAGATTATGTAGATGCCCACTCTAATTGTTGCACAATAACTATTGCTAAACCATTGATGTTGGCGTATACTTCCAATTGGAGAAATGTATTTAATAAATCAAGAGTTATTTTTATGTTGTTCGAATCAGTAAATATGTTGCTGAAAAATAATTACTTTAATCTATATTTTTTGTACAATTTCTTGCTCATGTTTAGTGATATAATCTTAGCATACAAACAATTTAAACAAAAAAAAAAAATATTTTCACTATTTTGTGATTAAAAATGGTCAAGTTATGAAACTTTCAATTTCATTATTTTAGACAATGTCATTCGCTGAATTCTAGCACTTAAAGCTTTTAAAGGATATAAATAAGCAACTTAGAATTACTCATAAATGTGTTATTAGATGCAGATTGCTTTCTATTACATGGCATGAGGAGATGTGCTTCAAAAAGACTTTTATTGTCTACTTATGTGCTTAAGGAAGGATTAATTTGTGTGTTGGTTGTACATAAATATGTTTTAAATATAGGTTGGCTGGATAAGTGGCTTGGTTTGGTTTCGTTTGATTTAATGTATATTAATAGGCTTGGATTAATTAACATCACACAAAACTATACTAATATTAATACAAACAATAATCACTTTTGATCGCTAGAAAATCCTCATAATATAAAACCAAATAGTCATCAAGTGCATTTGCCTGTGAATGTTTGATGTGGAATATAGAAGAGTATTTTACTTGGGCCATTCTTCTTTGATGATACTTTAACTTGCTAATATAGGGTTATTTTATCTGAACTATTATTTTATTGTTTTGAGGACTCAGTTTCGCTGTGGAATTTTTCAAGAATGTGGTTTCTGCATGATGGGGCACCAGCACACAAATCTGTTGAGCCGTGTACTTTCTCAATGAATATGTTATTGGATACAGAAGTCCCTCTGAGTGGGGTCCACATTTACCAGATTTAAGTCCATTAGATTACTTTCTTTTGGGCTTCTTAAAAAATAAAGTCTCCAAAAGGGAATCCATGAGCAGAGCAGATTTGAAAAATCATATGCTCATGGCTTGTAAATCGTTTACACCAATGATGTCGCGCAATGTACCAGAAGAATCGTGGGTGTGCTTCTGTATTTCAGTAGAAGGAAGACTCTTCAAGGAAATATTACTGGAAGTGGTTTTTAATTTACTTTTTAGTATTGTTGATTGCAAACATTTTAAATAATATTTCATTTTGTAATGAAGTGAGATTGTTCTTTTTCATCATGTTTACTGCAAAAACTGTGCTGTTTTTCATTTATTTTTTGAGTACAAGCTATCTGTCTGCTTTACATTTTTCTATTGAATTTTTAAAGAAATAAAAAAAAGACTATTTTTAATATGGTCCCAACATTTTACTTTTGCAAAAGCTGATAATTTTTCTCTCAAATAAATTTGGAATATGACCCCCATTTTTCAGCAAAAAAAAAGATGCTACAGATATTTAAGCTATTACTCAGTCAGGTGTAGTTGTAAAATTGTTGGAGTTAAGATTGTTTTATTAAATATAACTAATAGGAGCAGGTAACTGTATAAAAATACAGATTTTACTTTTTTTTTGGTAATGCATTTATTAATCTAAAGCAGTATAAAAAATTCTTCACTCCATTAAAAACATTTCTCTAATTGAAGGTGCATGCCTATCTATACTTATAAAAGGCAATGTTTGTCTGCGTGTGTGTCCGCGATGTCCAGGCGAATCTATCGCACTTACAGCCATGAAATGTGGCACACAGGTAGTCGTAATGGTGACCAAATGCACCTCGAAGCCGAAATTTTAAAATTTAATCTAGAAATTTTTTTATTTAATATTTTGTGTTTTGGGTGATTTTTCGCACTCATTTCTCAATAGCATGGCTTAGAATAATTGTACGAAAAAAAGTTACACCATCGGAAAGGACAAACGATTTCCATTCTAATGAAGTTTGTTTTGTACGTCTAACATAATTTACTGAATTTTGAGAAATTTTTGAAAAATGGTCACTTTTATGGTAATTTTTAATTAAGATTTCTTCAAATTATCGCATCTGATGTTCTAACATCTCTATAATTTTCATTTTTTTTTCAGCTTATAACTGGAACGTTTCTGTCGGATTTAAAACAAGAACGGTTAAAATATCTTTTTTTTTTTTAATTAATTTTTCCCTGATCAGTTCAAACAGTTTTTTTGCTAGCGAGATTTAATAGCAAGAGTTTCTCTGGACGAGTGACCTTCCTCACTGCAGGTGACGTCATATACTTTCATTCCCAGCATGCATTTCTACAATCCGATGTGTATCTTTTGTTTTTATTTTGTTTTCAAAACTTTTTCGTGTCATTGTGGGCATTCTTTTTTCCCATTTTGTTGAAGTCCTGATTCCACAGGCAATGCCGTGCGCATACTACTAGTGTTTAATAGTTTAGGAATTATCTATTGGCCAGCGATTAGATTGGGCACCTTGTATATATGTCACTTTTAATAGTTCATCAGATTTTAAAACTTTGATTCGCTTTATTTCTCTTACTTTTTGTGATTCAGAATGATATAATTGTCTTTTCTATTTTTGATCCAAACTTAAAGAAATAATAGTTATATCTAGTTTAGTATTATTCTCTCGGGTAATTTTATAAAATTACATAGAAAATACATTTTGTATGAAATGACAGGATTTTTTATTGATAATTTAATAATGATAAGGCGGAGTTTTAAATAAAAATATTAGCTGTGATAGGCCATTGAGAAATATTTTTAATCGGCATTAGTATGTTTGATATCTGAGAAGCCATTTCTTGTTTTTAAAGTTTGTGTTGTGAAGAGAACACAAACACAAATCTTGTTTCACTTTTGTATGGAATTATTTATGGAAGCTCTCCTTTATGCTTCTCAATTAAATGATCTTATATCATTGAACCCAGTGAAATTTTTATATCTGAAATGAAATGTAAAAAACAACTTCCTAGCTTGTTTTAGGTATTTGGAAATTTGATATTTTCCCTTTTTTCATTGTTATTTTGACTTGATTATAAATTTTGTTATTTATTAACTGTTCTAAGGAAGAGAAGTTACTAGTAATTAAATGGTATTTGGTTATAATCTGTTATTGAGACCTAGTGTTAATAACAGGTAAATAAAATTCAAAAATATTTATATCAAGTTGTAAATATTTTTGAATTTTATTTTTGTGTTGATGATAAAAAATGCCTTATTTAAAATGTTGCAATGCAGTGTATAAATTTCCAAAAATCTGAAACTGAGAACAAATGCTTTAAAAATCAGAAGGACAAATGTCTTCGATCATATGTGCTGTTGACAAACTTACTCTGTTTTGTTGCCATCTCAGGCCAACAAATATTTATAGAGAATTACAATATATTAAGTTTCCTCCTTCTTTTAACGGGTATTACTGAAGTCAGGTATATAAGTTATATACAAGTTAAATATATGTGGAATAAATTTTAAAAAATTATGGTGGGAATGAAATGTAATGAAAATCAGCATGAACTTAGAATTTGATTATGAAGTGTCATTTTTTAAAAGTATTGTGCATAATTTTCATCCCAGGCTATTCATGAAAAGTCTCTGGTGTACATCTGTTAAAAAATGGTTCTATGAACTAAAAAAAGCAAAGCAAATAAGAATTACATATTTCATTCTTTCAAAACATGTTTATTAAATGCTTAACATGTTTTATTCATTCTTTGAAAATTTTCTACAATTCCTGTTTGAATGCAGTCATTCTGCTATTGTGTTATTATAACTTCAAGCTTTATTTTTTTAAATATTGGTATGGTAATATGAGAGCTTAAAAAATTCCTATCTCTTATTCTATATTATCAGTTATTGTAGGGTGATTTCAGAAGTTTGAATCAGTAGATTGAATTGTAAAAAATGTATTTTTAGAAAGGTTCTTTTTGGAGTGAAGAAATTTTACAAATTTTTATTCATTACAAATTTAATTTCATTAGTTATGTAACATATTGCACTTTCACTGGCAAGTTAAAAAGCTCCTCTTATCCTAGTCCTTCCTTTTTCTAAAAAGTTCTCATTGTAAATTTCTGCAGTGTTTCATCATTTTTTTTATTCAAATGAATAAAATGAACATTTTTTTTTGTTATGCATATTAAAATGTTTCAGTTGAAATTTTTTTTGTAATTGTATTAAACATATTCTCAAGTAAAATTAGAGACTGTATAATTTTTATGAGGCATTATTAGTTTGAGATGTAAGAATTTTCTTTTCTTTGCAGGTTTTTAGCTTCATTCTCATTTTTGAATACTCCTCGGTGTGGAATACTCCTTAATCTGGAATACTCCTAACATTTTTTTGTACATTTGGAGCTGGTTTGTTATGTTTGAATATTATGGTTTTAGTTTGTTATTGTCGTTTGTCAAAAATGTGTTGTTTTGTGTATTTTGTATGATAAAACTTTTGCATTAAAACAAATGCTGAAAAATGTTGTGTGATAAATTATTTTCTTTGCTTTAATTACTAAACTTCCATGTTTTACTACCAGTAATTTCAGTGATAGCAATGCCCAAAACATATGTTAATAAGCTTTTTGTTGTGTGCCTCATTGCAACTTGCAGCCTTTCTATAGTCTTAATGCTTAAAATTATGTATGTTCAGATTTAAAATGTGTGTTATTTTTAAATTAGATACAGTAGTTTCATTTTGATTTGATAGTGCTATAAAAATAGCTTGTTTTATTTTTAAAACATTAAAATTACATGACTCGTCCCTTTTACATTTTTGTGATTAATTTGGAGAGTTATTTTTTTCATTCAGCAATAATTTTTTAAAAGAGTTATGGTATTGAATTGTCAAATTTTTACTTTTATTTTTAAAAAATGATTTAACCTATCTTAGATAACAAAATATCACATTTGTATGAATAGTCATTCTACTATTGTACATGCAATGATGTTCTGCTAGTTTATTTTAAAACAATATTTAAAAATCTAAATTGGCACTTTTGTTACTTGACTGTTATTAAATTAGTTTGTAAGTTAGACTGTTAAGAAAGCATGTTCTCTGAATTGTGTCATTTATGACATATGTGACTTCCAAGGATGTTTGTTCAGCTAAGCAAGTGAGAATAATGGGATGCATTCTTTTGTATTGAGCAATGAATATATGAAGTTTTTAATGGACATTCCTTCTGAAACAACTATATTTTATTTTTCATCAATGAATTCAGATGCATTTCCTTCAATTTATCTTATGTTTTTTTCTTGTTGTAAACTTCCCTTCTTTCACTATAGTATTACATTTTAATTAGACAACTTCACATAAGTCAGTGTCAGAAAACATTGTAAGGAAATGTGTTATTTTAAGTCTACATCATAGACTTTTGAAGTTAATATCAAAATTCAGTTACTTACAGTCATCACACAAACATAGTACACTATCATCTAAATTTAAAATGTATAGCATTTGTAAATTTTTCACTTTTGATTTGTTCACTTTTAATACTAAAGAATTCCTGTTAGAATACTGAAAATATGCAGATGAATGAAATGAGCCGTTACTGTGCTGTGATCTGGAAAGGAACTGCCAAAACAATTTCTGGCATACAGCTTGTTTAGAATAACCTGAAAGGTAGCTAGTAACATCAAGTAGGGAGGCATTAGCCCTTTAGTATTATAAAACTTTTTTTAAAAAAAACTTCATTAAATTTTTTTAGGTGAACATACCAGATTTATATATGCTTTAAAGTAGAAACTTTTGCTTGTAAATTAAAAGAAGTTTTTCTTTTTGAGATGTGAAATTTTTCCATTCTTAAATTTTGGATGAAAATATTGTTATTCTTAATTTCGAGTTCCTTTAAAATATGACAGAGTATTTTTATTTGCATTAAATTAAACAACATTTTATCTTCTTCATCACTTTGCCTTTTTATTATTTTGCTAGTGAAAAAGTTTTTAGTTTTCATTCTTATGTTTTTAAAATTTTTTGTAACTTGTCAGGCATGTTTAATTTTCATCAGTTGACAAAGAACCATGTTTTTCCACAATAAATGCTTTCTGTTTCTTTTCAAAGACTTCTACCTTTGATGTTTTGATTCTTAAAAAAGTATTCACCCTGCAGAAATCAGTCATTTTTGTTTTAGAATTATGTAAGATTCTATATGTGATAAAGATATCGCTTTTTGGACCAATTTTTTTATTAATCATTTGTAAAACAAAAAGAAATATGAGGCGTTGTGGATACGAAGGGCAAACTCAACATCAGATCAATTTTTTTTTTCTTTCTCCATTCGAATCTAGACCCTTCAGAGAATCTACAGGTATATTTTTCATGTTGAGATCGCTCTTCTTTCCCTCTAAAAATACACAGAGAATGATACCAAGCTTATGGAAACGCCCTTATGGAAAACTTTTCAAATGCGTTTTCTGAATACCACCATTTGTTGAGTTCACCCTTCGTATCCTCAACGCCTCATATAATCTCTTAACAGCTGTATATTGGGATAGATGTCTTCTGTTATAGAATAAAAATATTTTTTTCTTTAAATCATCACAATTTAGCAAAACAGAAGACTAAATTGAGATTAAATACCCCTTTCAGTTATATGTGTCAAAGTAACAAATATATATATATATATATAAAGTTCCTGAAAGTGTGCAGAGAAGAGTGTTTCTAACATGGCTTCAGCAGACTTTTGAAAGTTTCTTTCAATATCACTGACAAGTTATTGATTATTTTATAGTGTATTCGTCCAAAAAAGGAACAATAGATTTAAATGGCTTATTAATCATAAATTCGAAGAATTAAAATTTATTAATAATATAAAATTCATTTTCTTTGATCTAGTTAAATTTAAACTTGGAATAGCCAGTAATAGTCTACTTTTTAAAGTTAATAAATATGAGATAAAGGAGTTCTATGTTTTCAATTCCTTGAAATTTTCTTCAAAGAATTACAACTGCCTAAAATTATCCATGACAGTAAAAATTACTTCCCTGTTAAAGACATTTCTGTTATTTCCACTGCCTGTAAATAACCAAGGACCCTCAAAAAATAAATCTGTAATTATAATTTCTTTTGTAAAAATTTGAATGGAATTGACATTTCACACTGCTATTGTAATGAAGAGGAAAATAAGAATTTTATTGATAAAGATAAGGGACATGTTATTACAGGTAATCTAAAAATAGTAAATTCTTAGTCTCTTCGGGAAATTATGGAAAAGGGATCTAAATTCAGATTAAGAAATAAAGTGAGCCTAAAAAGAATGGTCGATTCCATTGGCAGAGACTTGGATTTATTTATTGCAAAAATAGCTAGAAAATATCATTGGCCTATTGAAGGCTTTGGTGAATGGAAACATCGCATTTTGATAGAAACCAAGCATTTAATTAACATTAAAAAAAGAAAAATCATCAATAGAGGTATTTTCTTTGATAAAAATCTTAAAAAAAAGGAAATTGATAGTTTAAAAAGTAAATTTATTGTCACTACAGTAGATAAAGCAGAAAATAATTTTTGTATTATGTGTAAATTCCACTTCAAAGAGATTATGGTCAATGAGTATAATTCAGACATCACATATCAACTTATTAGTTGCAGCAAAAAAGGACTAGACAAAAAAATGTTAGCCTTAGCCAAAAAAATTAAAATCAAGACAAATAATTTAATATGTCCTTACCTTTTCCCTACTATAAAATTTCACAAAAATTCTTTAAAATTCAGATTTGTCACAGGCAGATACAATTTTTATTTTGGAAAATTCTTTTTTAATATTGTTGAAAAAGGAGAAAACTTTATTATGAACATTGAAATTCTGAGCTTTCTTAAAGATAATAAAATTCATAGCATTAACACCTTTGACTTTGAGAATCTTTTCACAAGCCTCCTACATGAAAAATTAATTGAAGCATGCATTCATTTATATGACTTATACCTTAACAATGGTTCACAATCAAATGTGGGTCGTGGGTCATACAGTAATCGGTGCTCATATTTTAAAGTGAATATTTGGTCACAAGGGCATTTAGGGGGCCAACCAGAAAGTGATGAAAAAAAAACTATTTGGACTCACTCTGTTTCACAGAATGCTGATAATGATTTTAAACTTTCATCAATGGTTTTGTTTGCTGTGTGCAATACTGACATGCATTTTCATAAAAGTAGCACATATTTTTGGGAAGATATAGATGTTTTCTTAAAAAAAGCCGAAACTTTTCCTCATGTTTTTTTGCTTATAACATGCAGAGTTTTAAATAAAATTTTACGAAACTCACAGAATACGTAACAATATGTTGGTGAAGTATTCTTTTAAAATTTGAAGTAAGTACTTGGAATATTTGAGGAAATCTGAGTATTTGTAGTAAATAATTTTTAAGTGTGCATGTGCGAAACAAAGTTTAATTTTTCTTTTATAATTTGGAAGCCAGATATACAAGGCAGTTTATATAAAAATTCCAGTTGATTAACCGTTAAGATTCAGGTAGATATAGGCATTGCAGTGAGCGTAATTTCTGTTGTTCTCTAGGAGAAGCTAAAAGAGAGGGGTTTTCCACACATGGATATTTTTTAAACTTGAATCTTCGAATAGTAATTGTCGAACTGCAATTTAAATTACGTATTTAATTCATAAATATACATGAGTATTCAGGATATTCCCAAAAATACGTGCTATTCATATGAAAATACATGTCAGTATCGTGCACAACAAACAAAACTATTAAGGAAAGTTAAAAATCATGATCAGCATTATGTGAAACGGGGCGAATCCAAATCATTTTTTTTACTTCGTTACTTTCTGATCGGCCCCTTAAATGCCCTCGTGACAAAATCTTGACTGTAAAATCTGAGGACTTCTACTGTATGTACCACGGCTCTCCACAACTGATTACGAACCAATGTATTCATATTAACTCCAAATCCTTCGCATCTTACGAATTATGCTTTACTTTTGGACATGAGCGTACGTCTGTGTTTTTGACCTAATTCTGTTCTTGATTTCGAAATAATTTATTGATCTGGAATATAGATTCATGATCTAAAAGTCTTGTGTTACCTTCCTTAACCAGCAACTGAACAGTAAATAATGTTTTTATTTTTCTAATTCTTGAATCTAAAACTTATTACACGCGAAGATTTTTAAATTTCAAATGTATCTGCATTTAGATCAGATACTGGAAAGAAAAAAAAAAAAAAAAAAAAAACCCCCCCATTTTTATTTTAAATATTTTTAAAAAACAAATTTTTTCAAATCGGCGGTTTTGGTATTTTATACTGGTAACAGTTGCTTCTTATCTCCTTATATTATAGATGATCATTTATGTGGCATGGAAGTCTAGCTCCCATGCAGGGGTGGCGCCAGAGGGGGACCGGGGATGCTGTGCCCCCCACCGGGGAAAATTTTTGTATCCCGTCGGGGAAAATATTTGTACGTGGTATTCAACTGTAGTTGATAAATAATCTGGCGAAAATTTGAGACCAATTTCATTACATTCGTCCCCCCGTACAGCAGGTCGTGCCCCCTGTCAGGCAAACTCTAGCGCCATTCCTGCTCCCATGTGAGGTGAAGACAGATGAAACACGCAGGTTTGGCATTTTAGAAATTTAATAATGACGAAACAAACATTAAGACGGCACAACATAAAAGAAAGAAGGGATAGGTGAAAGAATTAGGAGGGCAGTCGCTGCCCTTTACATCATATCGAATTAAATCATCGTAAGCAATTCAGGCATCACACTCCATCGCTCAATCGCACAACAATGTTCGTCGCTAGAGAGCAAGATCTGTTATGTCGCGTGACGTCAGCCCGTAGGACGTTCAGTTCGGAGAGTGGACGAGCGCCTCCTGGCGGGATACCACAGCGGCCATTCTGACTGTTGGAGCTGATCTCTGCTAGCCTTTTCCTCATGACAGAAGAGTTAAGAGAAAAGAAACACTTGTACACAGAGAATCTGAAATGAATAAAAAAAACGAGACAGAAAAAATATACCAACAATAAAAGCTATAAAAATACAGATTTTTCTTTTCAGATGCAGTGCATCTGAATCCTATTTAAGTAATTCCGCCCCACATTTTCATGTGCTGCTGCGGTAGATGTGATGTTTGGTCCTTCGTGTTGTCCGACTTTTTTTGACATCGTAGCGGTCCTTCAACTTGACTTTCACCACGTAACGGCGGAAGAATTTTGGTCGCAGCTTGAGGCTAGTCCCAAACTGTTCGCTGAATTGCAACAACAAAGTCTCCAACCTTGTACTGATGTGCTTTTTTCTCTTATTGTAGTTTCGATGATTTTCTTCTTGAATCTTTAAAATGTTCTTTTTAGCTTCCTCACGAATATTTTCTCGATCTTCTATAAATGATTCTACTCTTTCCTTTTGAGCAATTCAAGGATTTGTAGGTCTTATTTGGTTTTCATCTTGACGCCTGTTAGAAGTTCAAAAGGAGTCCGTTGGGTACTTCTTGAAACTATTGAATTTAGTGTCCTCTGGACAGCAGGAACAAATTTTTACCATTAGTGGGATCGTCCAATGCCAGTTTGGCTAAAATATGAATGATGGTTCCATGAATTTTTTTTCTACTTGTCCATTACCTCTGGGAATTCCGGTTGTAATACTTAGATATTGAATGTTTTCATTCTCACAATATTCTTGAAATTGTTGCGGATTCCTAATGTAATTTCTTGTTGTTTCTCTATGGCGTCTTGAGCAGATGTAGATTTTACGGGATATATCCAGATAAATTTGGTAAATGCATTTATTACAGTGAAAATATGATTATAATTTTTATTTGTAAATGTTAAAGGGCCTAAAAAGACAATATGGTACGTGCTGAAGGGGACTTCCGCCTTTGGGATAGGATTTAAAAATCCTTCGCCTTTCCCTCGCTTTTTATTCGCAAGAATGCACTCGATACAATTTGATATGACATTTTCCACACATTTTCTCATATTAGGAAAATAAAAACTTTTCTTTACAACCTTTTCAGTTTTATTAATACCGAAATGACCTTTAGAATGAATATTTTTTAACAACTTCAGTTTTCATTAGTTGAGGAATTAACAAATCAGAATCATTTACAATTTTATAAAGGGCATTATTCCTAAGAACAAAGTCATTAATTTGCTTATTTTCCAAAAGTTGTTTTATTGAACTTATATATTCATCACTTTGTTGACAATTAACAATTTTGGATGTTATTTCATCGTGTTTTACAAGCATAATAGGGTATCGAATTAAACAATCTACATGTTTAATTTGTTTACCTGGGCGATGTACGATTTCATAGTTAAAATATTCCAAAAATAAAGCCCACCTATCAATTTTTGGTGTTAACTGTGTCTTACTCATAGTTTTTTGAAATGCTGAACAATCTGTTATAATTCGAAATTTACTACCAACCAAATAGTTTCGGAATTTCTTTAAAGCTTCAATAATTGCCAAAACTTCAAGTTCATAAGTTGAATATTTCTTTTCTTGGAGAGAGGTTTTCTACTCATGTAATGAATTGGGTGAAATGTATTATCATCAGACTGTTGAAAGAGAATGACGTCATGACCAAATTTGCTGGCATCAGTATGCGATTCAAGTTTCACACCCTGTTTGAAAATGTGTAATACAGGATTTTCAGAAAGCTTTTGGTTTAAAGTTTGAAATGCTGACTGTTGTTCGGGTCCAAAATAAAACACTGTGTTGTCACGAAGTAAGTCACTCAATGGCTTAGCTATTAATGCATAATTTTGAATAAACTTTCGGAAGTAATCAGTGAGGCCAAGAAAGCTTTGAACCTGTTTAATGCTTTTGGGTTCTGGAAAATTCTGAACGGCAGCGGTTTTATCCAAAGAATGACTTATTTTACCGTTTTCAATGATGTAACCAAGAAATTCCATTTTAGACTTCAGGAATTTGCATTTCTTTAAATTAAGTTCTAATCTGTATTCAGATGCAGTCTGTAACACTCTGGATTAACGCTTTATACCATCAAGATCATCAATACTGGGTATAATGATGACACAGATCTACCATTAAGGTAAGAAGGCAACATGACAAATTTCATTTATCAAAGTAATTTTTTAAAGAAGTTATTGCGTTCCAAAGTATGCGATTATACAGACAGACAGTTAGTCAACCCTTTGACGGATTTGGTCCAAAATTTGATGCAAACCTACATTCCTGATGATAAAACTGTGTACCAAATTTTATCCATCTAGCTATTCAAGTTTTTGAGTTATAGTGTTCGCATGACCGCGGTCAGACAGACAGGCAGCCTTCCCGTTGACGGATTTTGTTCAAAATTTGTTAGAAACCTACAAATTATGTGTAAAGATCACATACCAAACTTCATCCATGTAGCTTTAATAGTTTTTGAGTTATCGTGTTCACAGACATACAGACAAACATAATTCCAAAATTGTGTTTTTCGGACTCGGGGAGTTCTAAAACGTGCAGATCCGTTAAAATCTCGAGTTCGAATTTTTTGACGATTGTATACTTCGTATACGAGAAAGTAAAAAGAACTTAAAAAGACAGTAACTAACAGCTATTAGCTAAACATGCAGATTCGAAGATATTGTTCGGTTCTTCGTTAATTATTCAACTAATAGTTTATCACAATGCCTAATCTACCACGTTAGTCGAAGCATTTCCAAAGTTTTGCCAAGTCTCTAAGGTTTGTAACAATATAATATTATTTGTGCTATATTATAAATAACTTGCTCACTGAAACTATCCTATATTTTTTAACTGTCAAATTTACTTTTCAATTTTTTAAAAATTATTTTAATCCAATTGATGCACATTAAAGGAAAATCATTTTCCAATCGTCAGTTGTCCATTTTATCATTTATGCTTAATTAGATTTTTATCTTTTCCGATATATCGTTTATTACACAAAATCCATTTATTCGTATTATCGACAACGATGACTTTAAAGCTACCAATAATATGCTACTACGCGGACGAAATCGTGGGCATTAGCTAGTAATTTATAAATGATAGGTTACATTTAACATTTAGCTCAAGTTGAATTTAAGCATAAATGCGTACTAAAATCAAGAAAATTAAAATTGAGAAGAACGAGTTTTTTTTATTGCTGTTTTTTGCAAACAGTCATTCAGACTGCATGAAGAAAAAGCCAACTTCCGACATAATGTTTAGTCAATGGAAATCTTCAAAATCAGAATTTGAAATACATTTTTCGATTTCGTGGTTTGAAAATGCAAAATGAAACTATTTAAACTAAAGCATTCTCTTATTGCTCTATTATCACACACATTATGGATTCAGGAATTCTATTCAGAAATTAGGTATTTTCAGTTTGGTACTTAAAGCACGAGAGACAATTATTTTCCTTTAATTACTAGAAGATTTGTGCTCGTTTAAGACGGGCTTTTAACCCGCCAACAATATCTCAGATCTGATTGTCACAGATTTACTAACAGAAGTTGTATAGTAGAGTCTCGATAATTCGAGTCTCGATTGTTCGAGTTTTCCATAAATTCGAGTTAGTGAAAAAATCAGTTTAGCTCCCAAATAATGACCAACACATACACAACACGTGAAAGAATTACTGCATCTGGCCTTTATTGTTGTTCGACGGGTCATATGTCCCCTGCGCACCCCGAAGCCACCTGCAGAAATGCCCCCTCCCGAAAAAAACGGGATATATATAAGTTCGATATACAAGAGCAATGTGTTTAAACAAAAAAAAACAATTGACAATTATTTTAAGATATAATTAACTGTTGCTATCAGCAGTAATGTAATAATATGCAAGTACATTTTTCATTTAAATATACTACACTGAAATTTAAAAATTGCTTTTAGTGCCATTTATTAAATTTTATGATTTCGATAATTCGAGTTTTCGATAGTTCGAGGTAGGCCCAGTCCCGTCCACCTCGAATTATCGAGACTCTACTGTAGTAGAAAATCTAATGCACATTGGTGGAGTGCATAAGAAACAAAAAAAAATAATAACTTGTAGTAAATTTTAGATGTAAATATATAGTAACATTAAACAATAAAGGCCCGAAATTGTATGAACTAAAATACTTCATCATAAATAACGTTCTTTGTGAATTTTGTCTAATTAAAATAATGCAAAATCAAATTCAAATCTTAAGAAACAGCTATTTTTAATAGCTTCTTAAAAAATAAGCTGAAAGGCAGCAAAAAGAACAAGCATCCCTAACGCAGTGAAGAAAAAAAAGCTCGTCAGTCGGAAGCTTGGAGGCGAAAGGCGTGGGTAGAAGCGGAAAGGATTAGCGCAAGTGAATTACGCAATAACGGCCTCGCGTCATTGTGTGATGAAAAGAAACAAATAGGCGATTTGAACATCTTCTTTTCGACCGATTGAAACGAAAATTGGGCACGGATGTACAATTATTGTTAGCAGGCCTCATACCAATTTTTATTTATCAAAGCTTTAGAGTTTACGAGTTATAATGTTTAGAAGTATGCAATTATACAGACCGACATACAGTCAACCCTTGACGGATTTGGCCAAAATTTGATACGCACTTACATCCCTGATGATAAAACTGTGTACCAAATTTTATCCATCGAGCTATTCAAGTTTTTGAGATATAGTGTTCACATGAACGCGGACAGACGAACTTCCCATCGACGGATTTTGTCCAAAATTTGATAGAAACCTACAAATTATGTGTCAAGATCACATACCAAATTTCATCCCCGTAGCTCTAATAGTTTTCGAGTTATCGTGTTCACAGTCAGACACTCAGTCAGAAAGACAGACATAGTTCCAAAATTGTGTTTTTCGGACTCGGGGAGGTTTGAAACGTGGAGATTCGTCAAAATCTCGCGTTCGAATTTTTTGACGATTACAATATTTTCTCTATGTATGCTTCGTATACGAGAAAGAAACCAGCGGGAGTGGCCTCTCCTAAACTTTCTCGTATCGAATCTGCTCTACGGCAAGAACACCACGAGGCGCCAAAGGAGATATCCGTTTATATAAAGGATATAGAAAGATATAGATTCCGTTTATATAAAGGATATAGAAACGGAAGTTTAACTCGCCATTACGCAATAATGGCCTTGCGTCATTGTGTGATGAGAAAAGACGAATAGGCGATTTGAACAACTTTTTTTCAACCAATTGAAACGAAAACTGGGTACGGATCTACAATTGAGATAAGAAGACCACATATCAAGCTTTATTTATTTAAGCCATAAGGTTAAGAAGTTATAGTATTAACAAGTATGCGATTATACAGATAGACAAAAACCCTTTGACGGATTTGGCCCAAAATTTTATACAGACCTACATTCCTGATGATAAAACTGTGTACCAAATTTTATCCATCTAGCTATTTTAAGTTTTTGAGTTATCGCTTTTACATGAACACGGGCAGACAGACTTCCCGTGGGCGGATTTTGTCCAAAATTTGATAGAAACCTACAAATAATGTGTAAGGATCACATACAAAATTTCATCACTCTAGCTGTAATAGTTTTCGAGTTATCGTGTTCACAGACAGACATGATTCCAAAATTGTGTTTTTCGGACTCAGAGAGGTCTAAAACGTGGAGATTCGTCAAAATCTCGAGTGCGAATTTTTTAACGATTACAGTACTTTCTCTTAGTATACTTCGTATACAAGAAAGTAACCAGCGGGAGTGGCCTCCCCGAAACTTTCTCGCATACGACCAGTAATGTGGGGTAGGTAAACATCCAGTGGGTAGCTAAATATTCTTGGGGTATTTACCCAAGGCCTGGTTATTTTGAGAAAAAAATTATGAATGGTGATTTACAATGAAACATATAAAATTCATGAATTCCCAAAAACTTAATATTTTGCAAAACAAATTGCATATGTTCTCAATTTTTACGCGCGCTGCGGTACCACAACTTTATTTAACGTTTTTGAAAACGAAATCTTACTCAGGATATCACGCAAGATTTCACCATACCTTCCATCTGGAGAAAGTCAGAACGAAGTTTCGGTATGGGGTTGCCATAATTTCCAAAGCGCGTGTTTGCGGCTCGCTACAATTCGTAGACCGCCAAGGTCAAACGCCAACCATATTAACTTAAGTAAAATAAGCGAAACGCTCGCCAACACACGTCGTCCTAAAATTACGAGGTCCGTTCTAACATAGCCCTCGTGTTGCGGGGAGATGGGACGTAAATATAATTATTCTAAACTAAATTTTAGTGGTATTGAGGGAATTAAATATAATTTTAAATATGGATGTTTTTGTAACGAGTCGGTTTGTTCTGTTGATGTATTTAGATGAAAAGAAATATGAATGGCAAGATGCACGTCGGTGAAATCATGTTTGCCTTTTTGGTAAGGTTTATGGATATATTTAAAAGAAATTACTCACTTCTATGCGATAATATACTTTAAAAAATATTCCTTCATAGAATAATATTAAATTATTGAATATTTCTAAAGATTGACAATATTAATTTTTCTGTAAGTTTTTTATTCCGTTACAGTGTTTGTTCTCTTCACTTTCCACGGAGAGGTATGTTCGAATCTCTCAAAAAAGAGCAGCAACAGGGTAGATAGATTCCTTAATATTTATAAATGAGTAATATATAAGAACAAACACTTTATTCTTATACACTTATGAGTATAGCAAGCTTTAAGAATATAATTTATATACACCGAGCAGTCGGGCCGCATAGGCTCGAGCTGTATCTTCGTAACTCTCTCAGAGCCTGCCCCAGAGTATTCGGCGCCCTGTGCGAAATTATTGTGGCGCCCCCACCCTTGTATATATCGTATATTGGTACATATGCTAAAAGATTTAACTATAATTATTAACTATACTTATTAACTATACTTATTAACTATACTTATTAACTATAATAATTAAGATTTAACTGTAGTAAATAATTTAATTATAGTAAAAGATTTCCATTGTGTTACTTTCTATTGTGTTCCAGTCGGCAGCCATATAACGTGCTCGAATTTTAAAATTTATGATTACGAATTGGCGCCCTGCGCTGCGGCACAAGCTGTGCAATCCTGGAGCCGTCTCTGAGCCCTCTCATTCTTTGGCACAAAGCATTTTTATTTCTTATCACTCTTCCCTCATTTATAATTTACGTGTGTTTCTATACACTTCTCGGTTACATTTTTTTCTACTGATAGCCGGACCAGAAATGTTCGTGCAGGGAACACCTGGCACCACACTTTTTACTTCCCAATATACACTCATACACTTTATTATGTCTGTAACAAATATACAACACAATAGGAAGTTAAATATTTATTACAAAGTAATTTCTAGGTTCTTTAGAGGTTGATGTAAAGAATTATGTTATGTTGACAAGAGATTTTATTTCCACGTTTTGGTCTGTTTGTTATGGAATATTAGTCATCCGCAAATTAAATTTTCCGTTTATTCAGCCTCTGTATTAACAAAACAACGCCCAAGTCGAATTTTTTCAATTATATTTTGTATTCTAATATTACATGTTGTGAAATCAACGGGACAGTTACTAAAAAAATATTGCCTGGAAAAATTTATGTTTTAGTGGCCTCATAAACCTAGCGTCCTTATTTAGGGACGCAATGTAAAATGCATAAAAAAGCTATTAAAAATAAAATCACGTTAAATTCAAAAAAAAAAAATCTTACAATTGTATTTACTAATATATTTAGTGAATGCAAGAAAATTAATTAATAAATAATTGAACAAATTTAGCCTTTTCTTCTTGACATTGGAAAAAAAAAACCCCACTTTCGAGCCTGACTTGGAAAATAAAAAGGCTACATTCAGGGCCGTCTTAAAAAATTTAAGTGCCCTGGGCTGGAATAATTTGGTGATCCACCAGAAAAGTAGCTAGGAATTTCAGCGCCAATGGCCCAATGAAAATACCTAACTAAAAATATAAATGAGTAAAAATGACACCTGTGATTAAAGCCATGCATTTCTGCAGATCGGTGCCTTCTCAAAATAGATTTTAATAATTATTTATTTAATTGACACAAAAATATGTATTTTAATTTATAGCGTAAGAACATAAGATATTCATGATTATGTAATATTACAAATTCGATGGCTGTCTAGTTACTGCTCCCTGATCATATTTTTATTTTTAACATATTTAAAATTATAATGTAAAAATAATTTTGGTTCAAAATTAAAATAAATCGGTTTTGCGAGTTTATAGGCGCCTTTGGATCAATGGCACCCCCGGGCTACAGCCCAATTAGCCCATTGGATAAAACAGTCCTGGCTACATTATTAAACGAACTCTTGATACGTGCTGAAATCGACTGAATATAGAAGAGATGAATATTTAAAAATACTTTTTGTAAAATTTATGTTGAAAAAATAATTCCTGGGTGTTTATGATGCATTTTTAGAAGTGTCTTTAAAAAGGGACGTTAGGCATTAATGGGTTAATAGTCTAAGAAAAGTAATGAAGCAAATTATACATAAATTCTGATGCTACACGTTCGAACTTCTGAGCACCTGTATTTTTATACACTTTTATTTAACTTGACTTGTTTTCATGCTCTTAAAGATGGAATTTTGTAATTTATTTTTCACTTCCTTATGTGCTAGTATTTTGAAATTTTGTACACTTGCGTATTCTCGCTGACAATACATTATTTTAATATTTTCTGGACTTAATTATCAGCTAATCGATTAATTCAATTAAATTTTAATTCCATACGAATGGCGTCACATGGTAATGAATCTGACAAAAATTGATTTCAACATTCCATGAAATTTGTAATAATGAATTATAAATTAAAGACTAAAAAGTAGAAAATAATTGAAATAAAAAAATCTACTTTTTAGCATACCAATGAAAGTGTATTTTTAAAAACTTTTTATTAAATTTATTTTTCGTACAACTTTTAGTTCATTATTTTTGAAAGGAAAAAATCAACTATTTGATTCAAACTTTGTCTTTTTATGCTAAGTTGATTAAATGGACTTCCTTCGTTTGCCTTTACGCTTTCAATTAAGTTTGTTTAAAAGTTTAAAAATGATTTATGTGAGTGTCTGAAAGCATTTAGGCAGTCTGGGGAAAAGTAAGCAATAAAGAATAGCTTCTGTATTTTCAGAGAAACCGAGTGACGTGCGAAAAGCTGTTATTGCTGAATTTTCTTTGCGAATAAAACACTTATTCAGGTAAAACGAAACTGCGGTTTTCAGTCAATACAAGCTGTTAGTCGTCCTGTCATGTAGCATTGTCAGGCCTTATTTCGGCGCCGCCACAAAATCGACCCTTGAATAATTAAAAAACGAGATTTAACCACATCTTTCCGAACACTGCAACTTTCATTTGTTTTATTTAATCGTTTGGTTTTATGCAGTATTCCCTGGTCAAATGAGAGTTATTCCACGGTTTCCAGTGTTAAAAATTTTGGAATTGATGAAGTACTAAATGAAATATATGAGTTATTTTTTAACCTTGATACAACCAACGAGCAGCTAGATTTTCCAGTGTTGTATGCTTCGGGTAGAAATGGCCGGTGTGCTAAGGAGCTTTCTGATGTAAGAAAAGATTTAAGATTTCTTTTCTACTGTCATTTTCTATTCCATCAAATCCAGGTGTTAATGTTGTGTTATTTCATAAGTAGTGTAATTTTGAATTAAAAATTTAATGTGGTTCAAATATTATAAAGATTGTATCAAGTGATTATATGCTTCAAAGATAAACTATTGTATATTGAATTGAAAATTATATATTAACTTTTTGAGAGGGAGGGGGTGCAGAATATGCTTTGGCCTAGGTCGTAGAAATGTTTAAATCCGGCCCTGATTGTAATTATTCAAAGTGTGTTTTCATTTTTTGGGACAGCCTGTACGATAAATTTCATTATTTTTTTTTTATCATTTTTAAAATTCTGTCAGTTATTAACAACTGATTTTTTTTCATGGTAGAAATATGCTTTTTGCTTACTTATTTATCTTAATGAACTTAATATCTGTTTTACGTTTAAAATATTGTGTTCTGAGAGAACATCATTCTTCTCACTCTTCTGAAAGAATATATATTTAATTATAACCTATTTTTTCCCACACATTTAACTGCGCTTAAAGGAACAAATATTTCACGAAGTACTTGCAAACTGTGTCTAGTGAAATCTTTATTAGTTATTTACTTCTTGTCGTTGTCAAGACTGAAGGAAATTCACCTTTCAAACTGTGTTCCTTCACAAAGAAATTGAGTGTCAAGTTTTATACGACTTGACAGTTTTAAATTGAGGTTATTTTTCGAGAAGTGACGTTTTCTTATAGATTTTCCTTCTGGTTTTATTCTTGTTAACGCCTCGAATATTCTACTTATCTGCAGAAGCGTCTAACTTAGCAATGTTTGTGCCGGAAGCACTTATCTAGTCGTTTTCGGTTTCATGAAAACGGCAGTGTCAGACAGATAGAAGAAATTAGAAGTTCGGATAACTATTAAAATTATTCGCAAATCAGTTTGATCCCAATTTTATCTAATGATTTTAGAGAATTAATTGGAAAGGAATTATGTTTTTCATTCGAAAAAGTTTTGTAAATCGTGTGAGTTGAAGTATAAGAGTTGAAGGAATTGAACTTTATACTTCGTTAAAGTTTAAACTGATTCTTTAAGCTTTTGAATTTTAGGCGCTTAATTAACTCGTTAAAGAACTCGTTTAAGAAAAAAAAATCTGTTTAACTGAATGAACTTATTATATCTATCAGAGCTTTTCATACACCTATTTTGATTTGTTTCATTTTTGTAAAGATGGAATTTTGTAATCGATTTTTCCTTCACTTCCTGGTATGCCGGTGTTTTAAAATTTTCTACACCTGTGTGTTCTCGATGACAACATACTATTTTAACATTTTCTGAACTTAATTATCACTTTATCAATCAATTAAATTAAATTGTGATTCCATGGCACCTGGTAATGAATTTGAGAAAAAAATTCCTTTCAATATCCTGTAGTATTTATAATAATGGATTATTATAAAAAGAAGAAAATAACTAAAATAAAAAATTTCAACTTTTTAGTACACTAAAAAACGTATGTTTTAAAACTATTTTTATGAAATTTATTTTTATTATCGTATTCGGAAACAATTATCGGGAAAAAAATTTTACTTATTGCCCAGAATAGCAAAAAAATTTCTTTTTATTGCTTTTGGTATGAAATGCAAAATAGTTATTAAAATAAAAAAGTATTTGTCCTCTGTTTGTTATTCGTTCACTTTACAGCTTCATATCTTGATGCGTGTTTGCTTAACTGGCATACAAAAAACTTATCAGAGAGTCAACCTTCTTATACAGTAGCCTCTTCCTGTTCCATTTTCTTAGATGCTAGCATAAAAGGCGATGTAGAGATTTATCTAAATTATCTTGGAGAGCATGATGAAGACCCAGAGGAGTGAGACGGATGAACAAACTGGCCAGTACCATGAGCAGCTCCACTTCATCACCGAAAGTGACGTGTTCACTTTAAGGATTTATGAGCAACCGTGGTACAGTAGAATAAAAAGAAACAGAATTCATGAATATGTATACAATAGAACCTTTCTAAGTGGAAAATTTTTGTGATTCTTGGACTTATCTTTCCAAATTTAGACAACTCGAATAGTTGAGATTTTCCGATGAGATTCAAACTACTCCAAGCTTTTTTTTGTTCTTTGTGAAAGACTTTGCTAAGTTTCCTTCAATTTACAGACTTTTAGTATCCTCACACAATTACTTGCTTTATAATGCTGTAAAATTCCAAGACTTTAATTTAAATTTTAATCCTTTCAAATCTTGTGCACCGTAGTTTCCGTATCATTGTTTTATTTCATTTTATTTACGCCATTAGTTTGGTGATATATTTTTGTACCACCTTCATCGTAGAAGTACAAAGTTCCTTGTGCTTCTACGATCTTTTCTTAGCCAAATGTACAAGCTTGAAACAATTAATGTATGGTTTGTAAATGAAATGAAATAACTCTACTTGAAGAATTCTGCTGCATTTTCTTTTCAGTTTCTGGTATACAAAGCATACAAAGAAAATTTGCTGCAATCGTAAAAAAATTCGCGATTTTAATGAATCGTCATGTTTTAGATCTCCCTGAGACCGATAAAATCATTTTGGGAAATTTGGCTGTCTGTGTGTGAACATGATAACTCAAAAACGTAACAAGCTAGATGGATGAAATCTGGCTTACAGCTTTTACACAAAAATGTAGATTTCTATCAAATTTTAGGCGAAATCCGTCTGCGAGAAGTTTGTCCATCTCCGTGCAAAAACTGAAAAACGCAAGAAGCTTCATAGATGAAATTTGACATATGGCTTTATTACTAGAATTGTCAATTTGTACAAGGGTTGGAAATTTAATAGTAGCAACGATACAATTGTAGGTGATACAACATTGGTACTAGTTTGAAACGTCTGTAGTCCTTCGATGCAGTCATCAGCGTTGAGTACAACTTGTTTCCAGTGGTGTGGAAATCATAGAATACCAGAAGCAGTTCCAGTTCTGTGGATGGTTTGGATGGAGCGGTCTATTGCTTTAAAAATCTCTGGAACAATTCGGTAACTAATGCCACGAAGTGGTTCCTTCGTCATTGGAAAGAAATTATAATCCTAGGGACTAAAACACTGGGAGTATGGAGGACGATAGAGCAACTTTCAGCCCCACAGAGCAAACAAATCAGTCACTGGTTGATACTGAATTGTGCCAGAGATTCTTACAGCGATAGACCATTCCATTCTAGCCATCAACAGAATTGCTACTGCTTCAGGTATTCTACTACTTCCTCATCGCTAGAAACAAGTTATATACAACGCTAGTGACTGCTTCGAAGGACTACAAACGTTTCAGGCTAATACCTATGTTGTATCAGCTGCCCACTATTAACTTTCCAGCCCTTGTTTAGAGTTTTGGACCAAATCTTTCAACCTGTTGACTGCTTGTCGATCTGTCTATTCGTGCGTGTGTGGATACGAGAACTCAAAAATGCAACAAGCTAGATAATGAAGTTGGGTATGTGGACATGATACTAAAATTGTTGGATCTGAAATTTACATCAAATATCGGATCCAACCGATCAACGGGAAGTAGTTCAATATACTATGAAGTTAAACACAAAATGCGCCGCATTTTGTTAGTATATGAGAAAAAGGCTGGAATATCATTTCAGCTGGTTTCATCATAACAGCTGCTTATGCTTGTGTATTTGCAAATACATGGGAGCCATAAAATGTTTCTACCTGCGCACTTTTTGTGGAGCGTTTCGCCTGAACGTTGGAGCTCAGAGTACTGATTAGATATTAGGAAATTTTAAAGCTCTTTCAATTTAGAGAATAAATCAAAATACTCGGGATCATGTTAGGAGAATAAAGAATTTCAGAGGTTATCTGTTTAATTACGTCTGTCTCATGCTGAAGTGCGTTGTCAATTTAAAAGCAATGATGATCAAACATCATTTTGCCCATTTATCTATGTCAATTTATGCTTACCTTTGTGGTTTTCACTTGTTCTTCTGGCTGAAAGGATTTTTCTCCTAAATCAAGCCTTCTAATTTACGTTGAAATCCGTGTTCTGAGTTAATGGCTTAGTTGATACTCTAGTTTAGTTAGATTAGCTTTCCGTTTTGAAGAGCCACGAGAGCTGTTTGGATCCAAAGCAGCTCTCGTGGTGGACCTCGTAATTTTAAATGGTGGTCAGATGACTAGGAAGACACCTGAGCCGGCAACGCCTCTTCGAACTTCCGCACCACACCAGAGGGATGACGTTTTACCCTTGATGAGAGATTTAATGTATAATAGGTCCACATACGCAGAGGATGTTTGATGAAACCGGGTTTCGGACCTGGAACCCGAACCCGAGATCTTATCACCAACCCACCACGGCCCTTAGCTGATACTCTAAGCAGAAATAATGATGCTCATGGTATTCTTCGACATTGATACATTTTGAAAAGTTAAAGTAATTTGATTATACTGAAGAATGCAACATAATTTTTCGAATAAATCTCAGCAACTTTAACAATCAATAAATCTCAAACGAATGAAGGCTAAACGACGCTGTTTGCAATGAAAGGGTGGAAATGAAGCCAGATATTTTGTCAGAAAACCAGAATTTATTGGTAGCATAGTTTGCAGTTCAAGCCACAGGAAGGTTTGGAAATCGGTGGAGGGGTGGCTTACATTAGATAAGAAAATGAGTAGAGTAACGAAATGCAAATGTTCAATATATCGTTCTCCATTCAGGAACGCAGTTGTTAGACATGGAACTACACTTTTTTTCACAGCAGTAAGCAACATTTCTATTGCTCACTTTCTGCCATACTGTCAGAAATGATTAATGGTGCTTAATTCTAATGCTTAATGGTGCTTAATGTGGTTCCTCTACTGACAGCTGAGCTCCTGAATGGAGGACGACATATTGAACATTACATTATTATCTTATCCCATTTATCACATCGTCCGACAAGTGTAGAACAGTCTTGTGGTTTAAAAGGTAAACAATGCTACTAATAAATTCTGGTTTCATGATAAAAAAAATGCAGTTTCATTTAGATCCTTTCTGTGCAAGCGGCATCTTTTTTATCTTCATTCGTTTGCGAATTGTTGCTTTTGAAATTTTCTCCTATCCTTTGAATCACCCTGCGTGCAAGCAAGTTAACTAAATCTAATCTAACCACCGGAATGACAAAGAATGATTAGCTGTCTTTAATAAATGAGAAGAGAATCTTTAAGAAGACCGCCGGCTTAAACCAGTGAGTCGCAATAATTAGAACGGAAGAGTATGAGAAAAACATTGTGTTCGCCTGCATTCCTACCTCTTTGACTCCTGGTTTCAGTCTTGAATAGCCAAAAACTTAATTTATCACTATTTAAGAAAAATGATCACTTAACGGAAGGACCTTGAAATTTGTCTGATAAATTAATCTTGTTGAGCTGCTTTACAAACTTCAGAGAAAACTTCATCTTGGGCCATTATAATCCAACGAGAGTTAACCAAAGACTCCTACCACATTTTGTGAATCCATTACGACATGAAGAACTTCTTACTTTATCTATAGGGAGTTGGGATTAATTGGACCTCACTCTCATTTAATGATGGCAGAGTCAGTTAATTTATTCAGTGACTGCAATCTTCTACCAGTGGTTTCAGACGATCTGGAGTCTATTATTCGTACTATTAATGTGAAAAATATTTTGTTTCTTACGAAGAGCATGCTATTAGCTTTGAATGCTTTATTCCGGGTCATTGGTTAATAATGTGGGCCGGAGTAATTGTGAGTTCTTTTAGGTAAATGGAAAGTAAAATCATTTTTCGGTAAATTATCATCTCTTGAAGAAAGTGCAGCAGCATATTGCAATCAATCGATCTAAGACTAACTTGTCTTATGAATGAATCATTCAGGTTTCGAAATAATTGTAGTTTTTGAAAGCTTAATCAATCAATAAATGGAAGTATGGTAACGGTAAATTCTGAAGAAGGGTAGATGTAATTTATTATAAGTTTTTTCAGGTGAATAGAAATTTAAATCACTTTTCGGTAAATTATCATCTCTTGAAGAAAGTGTAGCAGCATGCTACAGTCAATCGTCTTATGATTATCTCGTTCTATGAATGAAAGATTAAGTTTTTGAAATAATTGTGATTTTTAAAAACTTGATCAATCAATAAATGGAAGTATGGCAATAGTAAATTCTGCAAGAAGGGTAGAAGAAAGTTATTATAAGTACTTTCAGGTGAATAGAAAGTAAAATCACTTTTCTGTAAATTATCACCTCTAGAAGTGAAGTATGAAACGATGAATCGTTGAATGACTGCTGCTGAATCTGCTTTATCAATCAATAATTTAGATTTCGAAATCATTACGTTTTAAAGACTTAATCAATAAAGGGAAGCAGGTGCAAAATTTTATTCTTACGTAACTTCTCAAGTTTCTCCGGTAAATGACCAATCTTTTCCTTGCGCGATGGCACGAATGGTGTATCAGAAACTGACTCTCCGCATAAAACAAATCTGTCTATCATCTAATCACCATTTACATAGCTTGAACTTAGAGTTTTTACCTTCATTCAATCGGCCAATTAAAGAAACAGCATCTTAATAAATAAAGTTACTTTCGCAGCCGAAATTTGTTGTCTCTGAAGTCATTTAAATTATGCATGAACGCAATTTAAGTCTCAAAATACTCTAGACAAGGAATAGAGAGGAGGAGATTTTGTCCCCCTGGAATACAGGGCACTACAAATGTAGAAGATTGAATTAGTCATGGTATATATAAAATGATTTCTTTGTTGCAGTCGTTAAATAAAAAACAGGCTGAGTTATTAAGTAATTTATGTATGGAGAGTGGGAAGACACGTGCATCTTAGTTAAAGTTTCAAGTAAACCAGCGGGAGTGGGGCCTCCCTCAAACTTTCTCGTATACTTTTAAACATTTGTCATTTCCCTTCCCCTGTGTTGATAAAAGATTCGAAACAACTGAACCCAGATGCAATGATTATCAGAAGGTTTTCATTGTTGATTATAGTGATAGAGCAATACGTAACTGGAACGAAGTAATGA
>BGPR01000309.1:659079-675034 GCA_013235015.1 Araneus ventricosus | reverse complement strand
ACAAAATCCGTAATTTCGATGTGAAACTTGGCGTAAGAAGTCCACACAAAGATAAGAAATCAATACTCAAGCAATTGCCACGCAATTAATTGAAGAGATTGTTGTCGAGAGAATTGAAGAGGTTGGGGTTATAAAAATACTTTTCAAAGGGGTTAATCAATTCATTCAGTAAGTTTTAGCTAGAAAGTGTTGGAGAGAAAGAAAATCGTGTATAGAATATAAGAATATGGAAATACAAAAAAATTGTATTTTCGCTGAGAAGCTCGGCGGAAAATTTTGAGAAGCCCACATAAAAATTAAAAAAAAAAAATCAAAATTGAAGCTATTTTCACGCAAATGCAGAGATTGTTGTTAATTTGTTATTTTGACGTTTTGTTCTGAAGCTATTTTAGGGCTAATGAGAGCGTATCTTGTAGTTTTTACACATTTTTTATTTAATTTGACTTCTTTCATTTTTGTAGAGATTGAATGTTGTAATCTTTTTTTCATTCGCTTCTTTATGTGTTTTGAAGTTTTGAAATTTCGAGCACTTCTGTGTTATTTTAATATTTTCAGAGTTTAATTACTAGTTAACCGGTTAATTTGATTAAATTTCGCTTCAATGCGAGTGGCTCCACCTGATAGGGAATTTGAGCAAGAATTGAATAAATAATTCCCTAATTTTCATAATAATAAATTATAAATTAAAGACTAAAAAGTAGAAAATAATTTTAAAAAAAGAAATACACTTTTTAGTACACTAATAAAAGTGTATTTTTAAAACTATTTTTATTTAATTACACACATAATTGCAGGCGATCAGAAAAAAATGTCAAAGACAGTCTCTACCTAAACTAAGGCATTCATTGAGGTCTTGAAACTCACAGCAAGCTGCATGTTACTATACCCATTATAAAAAAAAATTGTGTTTCTTTAAGAAATCGGAAAACGTAATAGAGTTTAACTCACATGCAAATCGGGCGTACGAAATTCACGCATATATCACTAGAAGATAAAATGCATATGTGTCCACATTGTAATTGTTGTATAACAGATTTTCATGTTCTGGTTTAATATCTTTATTTTATTCACTAAAATTGACACTATTTACTGATTGTCGTTACATTACCAATGCTTTCTTGGTCAAAACTTACATCTTTTCTTATTTTTGGATAGCTCGTAAACTAAAACACATTATTGTAAAAAGAATTACGGAATTACGCAAGAAATACTAGGGACATGCAAGAAAAAGTTTGTTGAAATGAAATTATCAGTTAGTATTACGGGTATTAATCACTGTTGTAAAATACTCGATAAAAATTATTAAAAGAAAGTAACTGCGTGGCTTTTACTAGACATTATTTTAATTTATTGTACTTTAATACTTACTAATTTTGCTTATTTCTAATTGTAAATATAGATTTATGTTATCTTGCGTTCAAAGATTTGTTTGCTCTGCTTGTTTTAGCAATCCGTTATTTTTTTTGTAAAAGAATCAGATTTGAAATCTGTACAATGACCTTCTTCTTTTTTCACAAAGGCAAAATCAACGGTACTTTTAATTAGCTCGCATTCTTATATTGGTTTGAACGCTGAAAAAAAGGAATGTTTCTAAAGAATATTATTCAATAAAGAATGTCGGTTTCAATCCATATATTAATCTTAATTCGTTTCAAAATTCACGATAACTTTTTGAAAAGGCAGCTTTCTTCAAATCGATCGAAAAAATAGAAAGAAGATATCAATAGTTGACTAGGGAAAATTAAAAATAAGTGCTGAAAGTTCTTTTGTTTATCACATGGACAAAAATGATTTGGAAAAACTTTTCATACTGTATGTGTCCGTCAATTCATTTCTTAAAAATATAAAAAACACTGCCTTTTATTTTAAAATGAAATCGATGAATTCACTAAAGACGATAAAAATCCACTCTCCTTTTTTGCAAATAAAAAATAACTAAAATTTACATTCTGGTATTGAAAAAAGTGTTTTTTTTTAAAAATAAAGTTTGAAAAAGAATTTCTTCTAAAATTAAAGTATTGGCTTAAAATTTGCTTTATTTCGGGTAAGTGTTTCCTTTTGTTTCTTTTCAGAGCAAGCATTTAATGTTTCAAAATTTTTTGAGAAAAGAAATTGGAATAATATTCACTGAAAATTGAATTTGATTTTCTTTTTGAATTGATGAAAAATGATACAATATGTCAAGATCAAGAATTCTTAAAATGAAGTTATTTTAAAAAGTATCTAATTACCAACTACATCTTTTCCCCTTTGGCTTTAGAAATACCGACTTTTTCTTAGCCCACATTTCTTGAAATAAATATACAGGGTGTACACTCTAAACGTTAGCCCAATAGTTATAATTTCTAAACCATTAGAGATAGGTATACACTTCCAATTGAAAAAATGCTTTAAATGACGTAAAGAATTATAGCTTATGTTGTTAAAGTCAATAAATGTAAAGCTGAAAAAATTGCGAAGTTTAAATTTTTATACAGTCTTCCAGTTCTATTAGTTATATTTTGTAAAATATTCTTGACGCACTAAAATTTTAAATAAAAAAAGTCCCGCTCTTTCTTCTTCTCTCTCTCTAAAACTGACCGAGTTATGGAGCTTTGAATTTCACAAATTTCAACCAATCATTTGCCGCGTCGAGCGAGTTCTGCGCATTGATTAGGGATTCTTCCTCGAGACGGCAATTGAAATGGTCTAAAATCGGCTAAAACTGTGATATCCAAATATTTTATATTTTATCATTTATACAAATATTTGCTATATTTATATTTTATCATTCTAGGCTTCCGGCACTAGACTTCTGAAATTCGGTGCAGTTGTGTGCTTCCGATGACAATACAGTATTTCCATAATTTAAGAGCTTAATATTCAATTATTCACTCAATAATATTCAGTTTTGATTCAACACCAGAAACACCATCTTGTAGTGAATTTGAAAATAATTGATTACAAGATTCCTTAATAATAATTATAATGAATGATAAAATATAGTAAAGCCTAAAAATTAGAAAATAAGAAAAATAAACAAGGTTTTAAAAAGCACGCTTTTGTTAGTGTACTACAATATCAAAAATATTCTTTTTTTTTATCAAAAATATGAAGAGTAAAACGTGAGGACGCTGAAAACAGTACTATAACGAAATAAAGCCACAATGAATAACAAAATAAAGAAAAAATTTTTAATCATTCATTAACAATTTAAATATATGTGATTAAGACTCCAATTTTACTCTGAATACTCATTCAGAGCACTAACACCTTTACGATTTCTGCTTTCACCTTCATATTTTTGATTAAAATTATTTTTTTACAATTTATGACCTACAATATGAAACCTTTTTCTGAACCTACTTATAAACCATTATATATCTTTCCTGCATTTTAAAAACTATTTTAATTTTTATCGTTCCTTGATGCTTTTAATCTTAAGAATAAAGTTTTGTTTTCTTGTTTTTAATAAAACTCCTTCTTGATTCAAAGTCCTTATACTTCCATAGCCTTATAAAATCACCCATAACATAAAAAAAAAGTTACAAAACGGAATGGTTTCTTGTCCTCAAAAATGCTTCACTGCTGAAAACGAAAGTATTACGTTTGATGTTAATGATTAAATTAATGTTTTGAATCCAAAGCCAAACAAAACAATTAAATGTTCATTCTTGTATAATTAATAATTCTTGTATAAATAATCTTGAATAATAAATAAAATAAGTGTTCACACTCATATGCTTGTAATTTTGAAAAAAAAAGAAAATGCTGTTTAATGTATTCCTTTTAAAATTATGGATATTCTAAGCCATTTTTATTAAAACAGCATATTGTTTGCATGAAAAGACTTTATTAACAGCAAGATGCATTCGTTAAGAAAATTAATGTAGTGCATTTTTACTTTTGATATTTGAATTAATTTAGAACAAGTCTTCTATAAAAAAAAATCATATTTATCAAAATCAATACGCTGCAGAACAGTGAAAGAATTTCGAAGAAGATATTGATTTCACATATTATTTTTTAAAATCCTCTTTACTTTGTGGGAAAGAAGGAGATAAAGCTTAATAATTTCATTTAATAATAGAAATAATAGCAGCATATTTAGAAAATTGATCGAGAACAAGAACAAATGGAACCAAATCCAAAAATATACCATATAATAAATAAATAAGCGATAAATCATTAGAAAGAGCAAATTATTATGACTTTCTATATAACACGAAGCACTGATTGCTTAAAGCATCTATAAAAGTGAATTAGAATGCTGTAACCATTCTAAAAATTTCTCAACTTAAGGTATTGCCTATATGGTAAGAATCAGAATGAGTGGCCTCCACGAGTCACTAAGGCATATTCTGTGCAATTCCAATTACGAAGTTCTTTGGACGCAGAAAGCCTCCTTCCGCACGATTCTTCATCAAGCAAAGAGCCGTTAACAGGCTTTTTAATATAGTGCTCCTGAAATTTCATATTTTAATGCCAAATAGAAGCTTTTTTATGTTGTGACTAATTCCACTAACGCAAATCCATTATTCAGGGACTCACGATATAGAGAAACTGTGACAGTTTCTGTTGGTCAAAGCGATCTGGGAACACCTAGGTAACACTTGAAGTGGAAGTTTGGAGGTAGGTTACCTTCTTAGAGGACTTCCAGGAAAAACTGGCTCACATTTGTATTCAGCTTGGAGGAAATCTAGGAAAATCTCCAACAGCCTCTCCGCCCGCATAATACTAATACTAATTGAATATTGATTGAAGTTCCTCAGTCATGCGACATCTGAACCCACTCGACCACTCGTGGGGCAGTTTCTTTTTCAACCTTCAGAGGCCTAGTGTGTGGTTCCGTGGCTGTGGCCCACGGAAATGAGAAGGCCTGCTGGCTGATGGAATGATTCATACCCAGTGGGCGGAGGCTGCCGATGTTTAACATACCGCTTTCTTGAAAATTTTCGTTGAGTATTTCTCAAAATTATTGAATGGCCACATAACAACATTGATTTAAAAAATATTTATTACTTGTTTATGTATTTCAATTAGTTAAAATATAATTGGGTTTTTTTGCACTTACTTCCCCTTTCTATTTTTTCCTTTGTAACTTCTACAATACCAGGCATATTTTTCTTACAATAATAACCTGACTGATTTTTAAAGTTTAACGTCTTTTTAAATGAAAACTTTTACTTCTAAAATGTGTTATTTTACAAGAAAAGTGAATTTGTAGAATATTATCAAGATGCAAATAGAAAATCAAAACTCACTACAAACAAGGATAAAAACTAAATTTGTAATATTGATATTGATTCAAACTTTTGACATTAATTGTGCAATATGAGTATCGATGAAATGTTAAATTACTTTTGATGTATTTTTATCAGGATTTTTTAAAAATAGCAAATCTGTGAACTGAAATTGTATAAAGGACTCACAAATTTAACTTTTAAGTTAATAAATATGAGTTAGAAATTAATAAGATACAAATTGAAATAAAGATTAATACAACAATTTCTTACAATATTTCCCCGACTGATTTTTAAAATTTATCGTTGTTTTAAATGAAAACTTTTACTTCTCAAATGTGTTATTTTTAAGAAATGTTAATTGGTAGAATATTATCAAAACGCAAATAGAAAATCAAAATCACTATTAACAAAGATAAAAACTAAATTTGTAGTCAAATAAGATATTAATTCAAACTTCCGACATTATTTGTGCATTATGAGTATCGCTGAAATGTTAAACTACTTTTTATGTATTTTTATCAGAAGTTTTTAAAAATAGCAAATCTGTGAACTAAAAATTGTGTAAAGGAATAACAAATTTAACTTTCAAGCTAATACTTATGAATGAGTTAGAAATTAATCAGATACAAATTGAAAAAAGATACAAAATGTTTTATAAACAATTTTATTTATTTCCATGAAGTAAATAACAACAGCAAACATGGTACAGTTATTCAGAATATATATACACAAGATATAAACCTATCCAAATTACAAATATAATTTCAAATATGTTTTTTTGCATTGTAACACCACAAAGACTAGGTCCTGGTATTTTTCAAGCTGTACAGTTAACAATTTCATTAGCCTTTAAGATTGAACATACATTATATTTTGACAGTGTAATTCAATTAGTTAAAATAGAATTTTGTTTTTTTACTAGCTTCTCCTTCATCATTTACAGAATTCTTTTCTGAAAATTCTGTAATACTAGGCATTTTTTCCCCTTTCAATTTATTAGATTTCTTGCTAGATTCCCCTTTGTCAGATAAACAATTTTTAGAAAATGTTTCTAGTTTTCTTTTATTCTTTGATTTTCATAGGTGCAGATATTGTTTCTCCTGTCTTTTCATTGTAGATTGTCGAGTTTCGCAGCACTTCACCGTCTTTAAAATGTTTCTCACTTACCTGAAAAAAGCCAATATAAAAATTTATCTTTGTAAAATAACATATTTAAATTTAAAATCACTTACAAATAAATAGGAAATTTTTTAAAAGTTCTAATTTAAAGAACAAATTAAAAATTACTATCTAAAAATTATGAGTATTTTCATCCTTTTTATTAAATATCAAAACACCCTAATTAATTATAATTCTTTATTTAGATTTAAAGTAACAAAAATTTGCATCACAGCATCTGCCTAATTTAACTAACAACTATTAACAAACTATTTTACAAACAACTGATGATTATATTCAAAAGATAAACAATTGCTAAATATTAGAATATATGTCTTAACTTATTGATTCAAATTTTACCTTACCCTAGAGTTCTTTGTAATGTTAAAATCTTTCCTTGGAATTGCATGTAGCCATTTCTCTCTCAGACGCTCATCATTTGGAAAGCCGAAAATAGTTACCTTATTGGATTCATCATAATTATCTCGGCAGGCAGGAACTGAGCATTTGCATGGAATCTAAAAATAAGGTGAAATTTATGTACTTAAATATCGACACACAATTTAAGAGCAATTACTAATATTCTTAAAACGAAAAAAAGATATCTAAACCATCTGCTCAGAGTGTGACCACATGGTCATAATTAAATGGATGTTTGCAAAGTATTGATTTTTTTGAAATTAATTATTTTATGACTGAAGAATCATTTACAATATAGCAGAATTTATAAGTAAACATTCGAATGATTAGTATAGAAAGTATAAGTCAAATATCTTAAGTAATAATCTGTGACAATATAGGTGAATGAAAAAAAAGCAAGTGCTATTTAAAGAAGAGCAACAATTATTTTGGCTTTCTGAAATGCATAAATTCTCATAAAATTGTGAAAGTGCTCCATTTTAGCTTCTTATGAAAATGAAATAAACCATACCTTGATTCAAATCACTTCTTAACGAATATCATTTAACAAATTTTGACTTACAATAGGTTAATGAATTGATTTTCATAGCCACAACAAAAACTGCAAATATTACATTTAAATTTCATCACACCTTTAATTTTTGGATGATTGAAACAATAAACACTGCCACTTAGAATCTGTAGTTGAGACAAAGAAACAATTTCACTTATCAATTCTAAAGCTACAGTCAATTACAGCTGATTTAATTATATCAAAAGTTGAAACAAAACAACATAAAATGCTATATTATTGATAATTTTAGAGATATCATTTTGCATTGTTACATTAAAAACAAAATTCATTGACATGAATGATGAAATTTTTATTTAACTAAATAACTATCAAATGAAAGACTTGAGATAAGTTAATGAAAAAATTCTACAAACTGCATATTTTAAAAGACTTTTATGCGAAAATTATGAATAATTGAATAATAATCGAATAAGTAAGAATTATGATGAGAAATATTAACAAACAGAGATTAAAATCGCAATATACATTTCAAACAAAATAGAGTTCAGTTCAGTTGTCATTGGGATAACAGATTAATCATTGAAATAATATTTAAAAATTCAATTCACAATCGTAAACTGTAATTTGTAGTTAAAGCTTGGACAGAATAAGAAAAAATGAATCTTAACTCATACAACATTTTACACAACTTATAACATAATTATTACCATCAAATGAAAAAAAAATAAATAATAAAGAGTAGATTATAGTTTCATTTAATTGAATTTAAAATTACGGAATTGGAGAGTACACTAAATAATTAAGCATAAACTCGCTTGTTTTCTTCTATATATAGTAAGAATAACAGATTAGGCTTAACATCAACAGAGATTCAACCCTACTTTAAGTTTGAATTGCGGATAATAAAAAGAATTAAACTTACCTTCAATGAATCAGACTATCTCCTCCTTTTGATTCTGTATCTGGTTTAGAACAATGATGCTGGGTGAATGTATTAACACACCATAAAAAATCTACTAATTTCAGAGTTGGCACTGTCGTTCGCTCACCGAGTTAACATGCAGACTGAGTAACCGGATCTCTGCCTGCTGCAGTTGCCCATCCTGCTCACTCTCACTGGATGGCATGGCTCATCCAGTGAAAAGCGGTTGAGCAAGCAGTCCTTCCCATTTCCGTGGGCCACGGTATGGCTGAGGAGCATGAGTAGGAAGAAGATAATGGGTTCTATCTCTCGCTGTGCTCTTAACCAGCATTATTCAAAAACTGGTGGACCGTTCTGCGCTTTAGCAACGAATTTCTCGCTGCGGTTGGGTTAGCTGCTGAAGATCTTCCTCCAAGCAAAATACAAATGTGGGCGAGTGCTGAAGCGACTATTGAATTTTCTGCTGAAAGTCCTTTAGGAAGACAACCCGCCCCATGTATGGGATCTGAATAAGACTTTTACCTAAGGTGCTCCAAGGTCACTTTGACCAACAGAAGATGCCAAACGTTTTTATTATAAGCCCTTGACTCGTTGACTTGGCTAGATGTTGCTAAGTGGGACTAGAACCATCACCAATATCTTCTATACAACAAGGAGTTTCGTCAAATGCGCCGTTTGTACTTACAAATGAAACTGTACAAAATTTGAGGTGCTTTAACAGTTAAAATTGTGAAAGTAAAGTCAACCCAAAATTTATAGGCAAAACTACTGGTTTTGATAGAATTATCAAGAGCGTGAAATTACCCCTAAAGCATTATTTAAAGATTCTAGGAATAACAGACACCAGCTTTATTTCGTTTACGAAGGGAACCTGTAAGACTGGCTCTAACCCTTCCCCGATTGTTAAATGTATACTTCGTATCAATAGTCTCTAATGAAGTCTCATTTAAGCGAAACGGCCGAAAGTTGTATTCGATGGTTCCACTCTTCTTAATGGACAGTGTAAAGCAAGGGATAAAATTTGCTTAGCTCCAACTCAAGCCGTTGCTCATTACGATTGAACAATGTTCAATACGATTTGTAATTGCTTGCCATTTGAAAGGATCTTCGAATACTCATTGGATTTGGTCATTCGGCATAGGAGATTCCATTGAAATTCTTATCTAATAAAGATATCTTCGGTTAACTTGTAGGAAATAAATGCGATTGTGATAACTATTAATCTGGAGATTAATTAAATCTGTTTTCATCAATTGTATAAAAAGTTTATGGAAGCAAAAGTTGCTTTGTTTATAATGTTTTATTGCTCCTTTCTCGTGTAGGAAGTGTACAAAGAGAATTCAATGTAATAGTCAAAAAATTTGACATCGAGATTTTGATAAATCTTCACGTTTTAGATTTCCCGAACTCAACTAGCTAAACGAATGAAATTTGTCATATGATTTTTTCATCAGAATTCTAAATCTGTGTCTAAATTTTCTAATCAATAATTCTAAATTTTGAACCAAATCTGACAACTAGTTCACTGTCTCTCAGTCTGTCTTTTCATGTTTGAGTGAATTTCGACAATTTCGTTTTCGCGAATGTGAAAACACATCCTTTTTATCCCGACGGTACTTAAAAGTCTCACTTCTTCTTTATATTTTCGTAATATGACCTTTTTCCTTGACGAAATTCGCAAAAACACGATGATTGTACCGTCCTACCGCCAGGAGAAAAACCCTGAACAGGGTTGCCTTACGTAGACGAGTTGAAGAAAGGAGGGAAACGGATATAAAATCAACCGCAACATTTGGCATACTAAGCGCTTGTAACTTCTAGAGGGCCTATGTCTAGGTGAAGTTAACTTCTCCAGGATTGATAGAAGCGAGATTTATTTATGTAGATGCTGAGGCAGTCGGCACATACAACTATTGACGATTCAAGTGCGACATGTTGACCTGCACGATACTGCCTAACTCGGCTTCCGATCTATCATACCTGTATTCACTAAAATCAGAAGTATTCCATCGCTTGTGACTGGTGACGAAGTCGATTCAAGACTACTCGTTAATAAAATAACAAGTTTAATGAAACAATTAAATTATTAAAATACTAAATCATAAAATCATTATACAGCTAATCAAATAATACAAACAAGGAAGAGCAAAGCAGAGCAGAGAATGAACAGTAACAATCAGTGCTTATATACAGCAACATGCTCGACGCTATTGGTTGCTAGACGACATCAAAGAGGGCGGATCCGATCTGCATAAAAACGCAATTCAGGATGTTGCCAGATGCCGCCACACGCTCTTCGTTTGGCGATAATTCGTTTTCGACCGAAGTACGAAACGAAATAAGCCGCCGGTTCTATCTGTGCCAAACGAAATGAAGCCATTTCCTTCACTCCCAAAATGCCGTGGAATATCCCGTTTCCATAACGACCGCCACCGGAATGTCTAATGTCTAGGGTTTTTCTCGTGGCGGTAAGACAGTAATTCCAACAGCAAGCAGTAGACGGCAGCTGAAGGCAGGAATTAAAAAAATTATTAATTAAATTAATTAATTAATTTTAATTATTTAAAAAGTTTTTTCCTCTTTTCTGTGGTTATTCAGCCCAAAAACTTATCTAATGGTCCAAAATTAAAATTGCAGATTTGCTGATAAATTAATTCGGGATACAAAGGGTTATGCTAGGTACGTAAATTTTGGTATATAATTTTTACATTTGAATTGTAAATGTGTATCAACTAAATCAGTGAACCGGTTGACGGCGCATCTGTTTATCTGTTCGTATATATGTGAATACGATAACTTAAAATCTCAACAAGCTTGCTAAGTGAATGGTAAGTGGTCTTGTCATAAAAATTTTAGATTTCTAGCCAGTCGGTCAAAGAGAAGAGGCCCAAAATGCATACTGATCGTTTTAATATCCCAAGACTAGCACTTTTGGACGATTTTACTCCAGAGAGGGGTGACAGGCTATGAGTCATATGAGCGCATTTACGGAGTTCTTTGTTATGTCACGCTAAGTAAAATGTAAACTTCCCCTCCCATTCTTCACTTTCACCCTATTTTGTGGAAATAACTTCGCCTGGCGCATGCGCAAAAGCGCGGAGGATTTCGGAATCCGAGAACAAACAATACTCGATTCTTTTCACTGTATAAAGAACACTGAAGATAAACATAAAATGTCTCATATTGTGAAAATATGAGAGAATGCCGAGCGAATAAAACTCACGCTTGTGTTTTATGATTTGTATTTTATGTTAATTTCTGAAAGTTAGTTTTAATGAACAGTTTGTGCATATGTGGTAATTTTGTTAGCTAACAGTGCTCTTGTGGGCTTTAAACTAATGCTTTTTTCTAATTCCTGTAGTGTTTTTTGTTTTATTCTGTTTGTTATTTTTGTTGAGTTTGCTCTTACGTATTTTAAAGTCTTTTTTGTGCAACTGGTGTCCCAAAACAACTGTTAGTGGCACTCAAATTTCTGTGTAACGCTATCTAGAGACCCGAAAATGATGTAGGCGTGTAGCTCAACTCATTAGCTAATGACAAAACAGACTTCACGGTAGGGGTGAGAAACATAAAAAGTAGAAATTAAAGGAAAAATCCATCCAATAAAACCGAATTTATTGTGCTCAGATGCATAGATAAAAGTCACAAAATATTGATTATTCTTTTATATGTGCAAATTGTTTTATTTTCTAGTTGTTCTTTTAAATATATAATTTTTTTATTTTCAAATTGCTCTTTTAAAGATATGATTGGCCCTTTTAGAAAAGAAACTGGGCGGGGAGAGGCAGATTTTGTTATTCGCAAAGAATTTTTAAAATACATAATTTCCTAAAGGTGATGAATCGAGCAATTATTTATGCAACATATTGTATGCCACTTTCAAAAAATAAGCTTTCATTTTCCAGTTGCATCTAGCAGTTAAAAAATGTTTCAAAAACATAAAAAGCTTTTATTTTTTATTTCTTGTATTTTATTATATAATGCAGACTATTTGTTTGGCTCCTTTTCTTTTATTTTGTGTCTGCATTATAACTATCGTTTGTTTATTCTTGAGCTAAACTAAATTCACGAGTAGCAGCATTATACGAATTGATCTCCAACACTATAAGAATGTACCAGGATGAAAAAAGGACAGAACGTTGTCAGAAAATAAACTGTTAATATCTAGAAATCTTAGAGGAAATTACGAACCGTGTTGAAAAAAGGAGAGAGAGGTACAATTCCTATAAAGGCAAATGTTATCTTTCTCAGAAATTACAGTTTCGAGCCATTCGCATTTTCTGGTTATAAACAGGGTTCTTATTTGCGTTTAATCTTAGATGTTTGTAATTCTTTAAGCATGGAATATTTCGTTTTTATTTATTTACTACATGATTTTATTTAACTTCGTTGATGCTGGTAAATTTCATGTCTGTAAAGATGGAATTTTGTAATCGATTTTTCATTCAGTTCCTTATGTAAGGGAAGTGGGAGTACGAGTCCGCAGTCGGGTAAGAGTACACAGGGATTTTTTTTCCTGTTGGCAACAGTGCAGCAGAAGCGAATGTGATTATATCCACTCATGTGTTTTCAGCTCTCTCAAGAGACCGCCATTATTATTTTCATCCTTGCTGTCTTTTATTTATCAGGTAAGATATGATTTCTTTATGTTAGCATGTAATTTTTCTGTAATGAAATCTTAATTTTTTTGTAAATAAAGGACTGATGCATATTTTCTAAGTAAATATCATTATGAGGTTTGTTCCCTTCTGAACAACGTGGCCACGTTAGAATTTAACCTTAGTGAATGTTGCGGCCATCTATGGACGGTTTAGATAAGCAATATATCGGCGGCTAAGAGTACGCACAGACCGAAAAGGAAAGGGTAGAATTAGAGGAAGCAAAGGCCAATCGCGTTTTTAATAAAAATAAAAATTGGGACAAAACTAAAAAAAAAAGCCCTGAAAGCAAAGAAAAAACTTATTCTGAATTCTATCGAAAACCCAGTTCCTTCAACAAGTTCGGCAAATAATGAGGGGACAAATTGCCCAGGCTGCGAACACACATATGATGAAGATTGGATCCAGTGTGGATTGTAAGGAGTGGTGGCATGAGAAATGTTCCAGTTACGAAGGCAGTGAGCATTTGTATGCGACTACTACTAAACTTTCAGGGTGCGTACTCTTGGACTCACGTCCTGCATTTGGCATTTTTTTCTTACGTTTCGTAATATATATATTTTAAAGCTAAAATTTTAATTTTTTGCACCCTTCTTTCTAAGTTAATAAATTATGATTCAGTATATTTTCGAGGCTCTGACTTTTCAATTCTCATTTTTATAACGAAAAATCCACTAGGTGTGTACTCTTACCCTCCTTTCCCTTACTGAATTTTATGCATCTGTATTGGCAATAATATATTTTAATATCTTCAGAATTAAATTACAGCTAATCGATAAATTTTAATTAAATTTTTATTCCATATGGGGGGTCGCATTTGATAGTGACTTTGAGGAAAAATAGGTTTCAAAATCCCGTAATATTTACAGTAATGAATTATGAACTAAAGACTAACAAAATAATTTTTAAAAAACGTGCTTTTTTAGTATATTTAAATGTGAAAATAATTTTTTATAAAATATCTTGAAGTCAAAACAAAAATTATACATGTGAGAAACGCTGAAAACAGTAGAAATATGAAATAAGCCACAATGAATGCCACAAGAATAAAGTTTCTAAACATTCATTCAAAATTAAAATACATATAATGAAGGTGATTAAAATTCCAATTTACTTAGGGTATTTCTATCAGCTTCTCTCGCTTTTACTATTTTGTTTTGATCTCCAACTTTTTGAAAAAAAATTACTTTCTCCATTTTAGTACAGTAATAAAAGCGTATTTTTTAATTTTTAAAAATTTCTATTATTTTTTAATGTTACAAGTAAAATTACTTTAATTAAAAAAGCAACGATACAAGAGGAGAATTTTTGTACGTTAACCCTAAAACCCCTTAATTTTTTAAAAATTGATTAAAAATTTTTTGACTTCCATTTCTCGAATAAAACTTGGGAAAAATACTAAAGAAAATCCTATTTTGTTTTAAATATTGTTTACGACTGAAAAACAGTTTGTTACCAATCGACAACACTGGGTTTTAGTTCAGAAAAAAATTTCCTTGATGAAATTCTATAATAGTTAACATGAATTTTAGATGATAGATGAATTTTAAGAACTAATAATATTGATAGGGAATTTCCTTCAACGTTTGTACAATAAAATATGGTATTATCAAGCGTACAAACAAAGCAAGGAAGATATAGCCTCAAGTGAAAAACATCAATTTATTTTTATTTTTTTAATCAGCACTCAGGCTGTCATCTTTATGTTGTAAATTGATTTGATAACATTTTCAGTATGTATCCTATTGACAACAACAGGCACTAGAGCTTCAGTCTTATTCTCACGATTTTAGAAGACAAAATTGGGTATGTTGCTTACAGGGAACACTGAGCATTTGAGGGTTAAATCATAGTTTGCTGAATTACACTGAATGTCATTTTGAAGCCGTACTTCGTCTATTTCGAGACGGATCTCGTCATTTTGAACCACCGTCCAGCGGCGAGGACGACACCCAAGCTGGCACCTCACTCTCTAATCCATCCACATATTTGACTCATAGTGACAAATTAAACTCTCGCAAAGCCTACACACATTTCGGGTGGAATCGGGTCTCGATTCCGCGAACCTCCAATCCCGATGTAGAGACTCTACCACACTGGCCAAATAAGCAAAGAAGTGATCAATTAATTTTTGAATGAGTTACAGATCTGATCTGAATCAAACGAAACTTTCTTCAATAATATCAGATTATATATATTGGCGCAACCATATCTATCTGATAAAATGCTATACAATGGAAGGTTGTTTTTAAAATAAAATCATTGATTAATTTTCACGATTGTTGAATTAATTGAAGTTATTTACCCCATTTGGAAAATTGAGAAACATTTTCTTTATTGAAGAATTAATTGCATTTTTTTCAAGAATTATTTACATGTTTTTCAAATGTCAAAACTCATTACTATGTTTAGATTCCCAAAACTGAATTGAATTAATAATGATTACCTTTTCGAATTAAAAAAATGAAATACATTTTGAAATTTTGCAATTAAAAATGATTCCTTTCTTGGTATTGGTTTTGCACTCATTTATAATTTCATTGGTTTACATCCAAATTTTCGATTTTGAGCTGTAATATGTTATACTATTCTTAGTTATAGAACTATGTTAAGTTAAATAGTATTTAACGAATAAGCAATTTTCCCTGAAAAATTGGAGTTGCTCCATTTACAATGTACTATTTAAATTATTTCAGAACTGCTTTAATGCGAAAAAAGATTTTTAGAAAAAAATTCAGATTTGGTATGAAAAAGTACGATATCAATAACATAAAAACAATGTTTAAGATGTTTAAAAAAATTGGGAGTGGAATAAAACTTTCATTTAGCTCTCTTGAAAAGAAGAGTATTCAAATTTGGCACCGGCGATTAATTGGGCACAGTTTGGATAAATTTGTTCCTAGCGAAACAAAGACAGCCAATCGATTTATGAAAATATTTTTAATAGGCAATATTATTATCAATCGAAATAATCACTCATTAAATGTGCACATAACGAACTACAACAAAATAAGGAACACGTTTCGATAAGTAATGAAGTAACAATAACGGAAATATC
>BGPR01000309.1:609899-659069 GCA_013235015.1 Araneus ventricosus | reverse complement strand
CGTTTCGATAAGTAATGAAGTAACAATAACGGAAATATGATGCATATTAATCGAAATGTATACAAAAATAAAATATAAATTCGTTTCGATCCTTAATGAAATAACAACAACAGAAATATGATATATATTTTAATAGAACGATAATCAAGAAAATTATGAAATATGTTAGTACAAACAGAGAAGCTAATAGGAAATTTTTTCCTATAATACAAAAATTTAATTCTATATTTTCAGTACTTTTTATTTTTTTTTATTCTACTTTCATTATTATCTTTAATAGGATTTCGAATATTCTTTCGCATTTCGTATACACACTAATACAATAGAAACAATTTGCTTAATGGATTAAAAATGACAGAAATATACTTTATTAGGAATTGATTACAGATAATTCTGAACCATGCGTCGGCCATTAAAGACAGAAGTAATAAAAGAAAATATAAAAGAAAGGGAAAAAAAATTTAAAAAATACACTTTTATTGGCTTACTAAAATGTAGATTTTTTATTTTAATTATTTTCTACTTTTTAATCTTTAATTCACAATTCATTATTATGAATATTATGGAATTTTGAAGTCAACCTTTTCTCTAATTCACTACCAGGTGGCGCCACACGCATGACTCGAAATTTAAATTAATCAATTAACTCAGAATTAAGTTTTGAAAATATTAAAATAGTATATCGCCATAACTCTAGCACATCAAGTGAGTGAGAAATCGATTACACAATTAAATTTTTGCAAATATGAAACAAATCACATTAATTAAAGGCGTTTAAAAATATAGCGTTCAGAGAATATAATTTCATTGTTTTTGCACTTTTCTATTTAATTTCACATCTTTCATATTTGTAAATACAGAATTTAAATAATCGTTTTCTAACTGACTGTCTGAAGTGTTGATTTCTAAATTTGGCACATTTGTATAATCTCGTTAACATTACAATAATTTAATATTTTTAGAAAGTAATTATCGATTAATCAATTGACTTTAACAAAATTTTGATTCCATAAAAATGATAATAATAAACTATGAAACATATTAAAGGCTAAACAGTAAAATAAAATAAAAATAAATAAAAAACATGATTTATTAATGTATTATGAAGTAGAAAATATTTTGTTATCAAAAATTTTCAGGTCGAAACTATAACCATAAAAGCGTGAGACGCTATAGACACTATTATAAGGACATCAAGCCACAATGAACGAATAATATAAGAAACAAAAGTCCTAAATATTCAGTAAATATCAGGTTGAGTAAAAAGTTTTCCCTCCAAGGGGAGATACCTCCGCACCAACAGCTGTCATTTCTGTGGTTGTTAGCCTTTCTACAAATGGGTTTCTGCATTCGAAAGCTGAAAATTGGATCTGCACGATTGCGTAATTTGTTTGTTGAAAATGTGGGTCAACAAATCCTGTGGGTCAAAAAAGTGTTTAAAATTGAGCTATCGCGTCAACAGATCAGGACGATTATGTACTTTGAGTTCCATAACAAACTCAGTGCAACTAAATGCCACCAAAAAATGTGTAAAAGTCTAGGCATTAATACTGTTTCTTATACTGTAAAAAAAATCCCGTAAAATTTACGGTTTTAAACTGGCAGCTGGGTTGGTAGTGCAAAACCGTAAAAGTTACGAAGTAAATCCGTAGGCACAACGGTTTTTTACAGTATGAAATCAAGTTTTCTCCGTAAAAATTAAGTCATCGAAGTAAGTGACGTCATCGACTGAGTTGAGTTGTTTTTCTCCTTCTGTTCGAGTTGATTTGAAATGTGCTGATGTGTATTATCAATTAGGAATATTAATTAATCAAGGCTTAATTATTAATTTCAATTAGTTTTATTAATATAATTTTTAAATGAACTTACTTGGACGATTTCGATGCAAGATGGTGACAAAACTTCTAACTCCTCCGAGCCGGGGATCGAAACCGCGTTCATAGAAATAAAAGGCAGTCGCTCTAACCACTAGACCACCGGAAACTTCTTAAAATCAAATAAAAATAATCTATTTGAGTTTTAAAGTCACTATAGCTCTAGTGGCGCCACCTAGTGGTGTAAAAATCAACTATTGCCAGAACACGTGTTTTAAGGTTACGGAGATGGAACCCTATTAAAAACATGAAATGAAAGCAATAAAATTACATTTAAGAAAAGGGAAAGTTATCGTACGGAAAGCAATACCGTATGACGAAAAATAGAATTTGAACTGACGGTTTTAAACCGTTTATGGCTGGACCGTTTTGTCAACAAAACAGCTTTAAACCGTCAAATATACGGAAAAAGTCCGGAAAAAAACGGATATTTTTTACAGTGTATGATACAGTCAAAGTTTAGTTTCGGAAGTTTGAGGCTGGGAATTTCGACATTGAAGATAAACCACTTTCTGGCCTTCCTATTGAAGTTGATTGTGAGCAGTTAAAGCAAATAATTGATCAAGACAGAAATGTTTCAACACGAACTATTGCGTTAGAGCTTGACGTTTGCTAAAAAACAATAGTTATCGCTCTGAAACGCATAAATGTAACGTTTAAGTTCAACCGCTGGGTGCCTCACGAATTGACTGCTAAAGATAAGTGCAAGAGAAAAGCGGCCTGTTTGGCTCTGCTCAGAGATTAAAGGAAAGTAAAAATTCTGGACAGAATTGTGACCTATGATGAAAAATGGGTATACTGCAACAATACAAGCCGTAAAGGAGGGTGGTCAGCACCTGGGGAATCAGCAGGATCGGTTGCAAGACGAGCCCTAACTAACAAGAAGGTGCTTCTCTGTATCTGGTGGAATTGTCGCGGAATTATCTACAAAGAGTACCTGAAAAGCTGCCAGACTATCAACAGTGCAATATACAGCAACATGCTAATCAAAGTTCGTAATGCCATTCGCGAAAAACGAAGAAACGAGTTCCGAAGGAAGGTGGTTCTCTTTCATCAAGATAACGCCCGGCCACATGTTAGTACGATGATCGGCTGGACACTCTACAAGCTGGAGTGGGATTTGATATAACATCCATTATGCAGAACAGACATGGCCTCTTCGGATTTCTATCTGTTTCACATCTGCAGCTTCCTCTGGATAGCGCAATCTTCAATTCAAATTAGGAGATCATAAATGAGGTTGATCTCTTTCTGGACTCGAGCACGCCTCAGTTCTTCGCAGAAGGGATTGAAAAGTTGCCAAAACGTTGGCAGACGATTGTAGATTTGAATGGAGATTACTATCCTCATTAGCTCTGCAGTTTTCGTATGTATTTATCATTTTAAAATAAAAAAAATTTTGGCGGAAAACTTTTTACTCAACCTGATATTAATACTGTAGAACCTTGGGAATCCGAAATTTCGAATAATCCGAACATATTTCTTTTATTGTCTGAAATTTTTTTATTAAAAGTGGAGGAAAATAACAATTAAGAATCAGAAACAAAGCTAGTGTTTATTTCTATTTTAAAAGAAACATTTGAATTGGTATTTAAGATGAATACAGCACCTTAATTATTCGAAACAATTTCGGTTTTCTTCTTCTGACGTAAGGCACTAAACCTGCTCGACGATGAAACTAAACGCACCTAGCTCTTTCAGTACTTTTTCACAGAGTTCTTAAAATCAATAATCTATTGCATTTGGTATATCAGGAGTGTTTTACCGAATTTTCCGGATAATTCGAATTTCTCGGAATCTGAACGGAGTCAACCCCAATTAGTTCAGATTCCCGAGGTTCTACTCTATATATTATGAATTTGATTATGTTTCCAATTTACTTAAAGTATTTCTATGAGTAAAATTTTGTTACTTTTTATATTCTCCAGTTATCGGTCTAATTCTTCATTTTTATTTTCTCTGTTAGTATAATAGCTAATTTAATTTAATGCGAAGACAGTTACGCATTACTCATTAAATTCTAATAAAAAGGGAATGGTGCAGAAAAATAATTAAATAACAGTGACGGAGTACTAATAGTAGCAGAAACAGGAATTTTATTCTATATGCTAGTATAGGGAGAAAAACGAAACGAAACAAAAGGGAAAGAAAACTAAGTTGAAATTATGTTACCTTTTATATTCTCCAATTATTAGTGTAACTCTTTATTTATATTTTATCTTTTAATTATATATAAAGTAAAACTAGATATACATATAAGAGTATAAATGAGAGAAAATTTAAAACAATTGAACGAATAATGCGATCAAACCACAGGCACTCTTCAGGAAGGATCCTCTTTTTATTTTAAATCTGAAGCGAAGTAATCCTTATTTTTCCATTTTAATGGCACATTTTCTTCATTTTCTAAATCACACTTTTCACCTTTCGGCATTTTTGTATTATATATTATACCTATATCTATTAATTAAAACTGGCATAAAAGATTAAAATTACAAAAATAGATACAAAAATATAGTTACAAATTTCCTTTATATCTTTTTATTCTTATGTTTTTGTTTATTCTTTTAAATGTATTTACCCTTTTTATACTATATCTCTATCTCTATCTCTATCTCTATCTCTATCTCTATCTCTATCTCTATCTCTATCTCTATCTCTATCTCTATCTCTATCTCTATCTCTATCTCTATTTATATGTATTTAATGGCTATTTAACTTTAACATCAAGACAGTTACACATCGAAAGCTAATAAAACAGGAATACGTTGTGATAAATAATGAAATAACAGTGACGGAAATATAATGTACTAATAGAAAAAGGCCGAGGAAAATTATGGAGCACGTTAGTCTAGGGAGAGAAAACGCTAGGCAAGGAAAAGAAAGAAAAAAGTCGTATGTGGAGAGAGATGTTAATCTCTTTCACTGGACATTGACTTTGCGGCATTAGAGCTGGGCGGGAGGTATATTTCCCCTTACGATATCATCGATTATCACTAATCCAGACTGCTGGGAAGGCACACTGGATGCATCACTTCACTTCCTTTCCTCCACCACCCACCCCTTTTTTCTCGGTGTTGTTACTTGGCTGGGGGAAGATGTTTAGAGAAATTGGAAATCGCTTTGGATGCCTTCTGGCCTTTTCAAGATATTAAAAAATATGAACAGAAGAAACCCTCCCTCCTCCAACTTTCTTCTCTTTTAACATTATTTTTTTCATCAGTGCTTTTTCCACCCACCCTTCCCACATTTCATGTTTTGCAGTGGAAGAAGCCAGGTTATTCACTTCCGGGGGAGGAAAAAGAAACGAGGAAGAAAATATGTAGGAGATTTATATCTACTTTACGTCCCGCAGGAGATTTTCGGTGTGATGTGAGGATTAATTTCACATACAAAGTTTTTCTCCACGACACTCCAGTAGGATTGAGGGGGAATAGCCTGTAGGAGGAAAAAAATCCCGCTTTTCGAAAGCAGATGGAGAGTTAGAGCTTATGATTTCCTTCATCCTGCAGTCTACCTTTCTCAACACTGTGGTGAGGTTGATATGGAAAACGTAAATCAACTTGGCAGAAATAGGTATCTATTATTCATGTTCACCTAGATATGAAGTGTCAGCAATGATCTTTTGGAAAAGGCATTTATCTTATTTATCTATATATTTCGACTTAAATGAATAAATAGTACTGGTTTTCGGCATTTACGATGATGAATTTTGTAAAAATATCATTTATAGCTGCAGAAATTTTTATTGAGATTATAGAAATTTCTCGATTATTGAACAATTACTTGACTTACAGAAATTTCTTGAATCTTGTCAGCAATAATTTTTGAAAAAGGTATTTATCTTATTTTTACTTACATTTAAACTTAAATGACTTAAATAATAAAACAACGCTGGCTTTCGAAATTTGCTATGAAGAATTTTGTAATAGTGTGATTTATAACTGCAGAAATTTTTATTGAAATTGTAGAAAATTCTAAATTATTGAAAAATTAAATTTATAAAATTAATTAAATTTAGAAATGTAATTAATTTTAATTAAATTTCTAAATTATTAAAAATTATTGAATTAATTAAAGAAATTTCTCGAATCTGAAATTTTTCTTCAGCTTCAAGTCTACAGCGAGATATTATTAATATAGTGAAGTATTAACATGGTTATGTTTGCTTTTTTATGAAAATTTTTCTTCATTAGGATTGAAGAAAATAACGTGCAAGAGAAAAAATCTTACTTTTCGAAAAAGGGTGAGAAGTAGAGTACTAGCTTATGATTTTGTTTCACATCCATGGTCTACTTTTTTTCAACACTGAGGTGAAGTTTATAGAGAAAACCGAAATGAACTTCGCAGAAATAGGTATATATTATTGTAGCTCATATAGATATGAAGTGTCAGCGATGATCCTTTTGAAAGAGGCAATTATTTTTTTTATCTTTATATTTTAACTAAATGAAAATGCAGTATGTATTTACGAAATTTTTAAGATGAATTTTGCAATAGTTTGGTTGATATTTGTAGATTTTTTTGAAATAAAAAGACAATTTTTGTCCGATATTTTATTTGAATCAGAGATTTTTCTTCAATTTATAATTTACAGCGGGATATTATTAATATAGTGAGGAATTCACGCCAATATATTTAATTTTTCATGGAAGTTTTTATTATGACACTCCATTCGAATTGAGTAGTTTGAGTTTAGTTTAATTAGATTGACGATCCGTTTTTCGAACCTGCACCAGGGCTGTATTGGGATGGACTTCGTGATTTTGAACCACAGTCAGATGACGAGGACGACATCTGATCCGGCCCCCAGCACCACCTCTTACGCAGGACTCCAGCGTGAAGACTAGGATTGAGGCGAATAACCTACAGAACATCGTCCCATGCCCCCGAGCCTGAGATCATTACAGCAACCGACCGGTTGGATGGACATGGGAAGAAAAAAAATCCTATTTTTCGAGAGCAGATGAGAGGATTTTCTGATTTTCTTGAACCTGCAATCTACTTTTCAAAGCACTGTGGTGAGTTTGATATGCAAAACGTAAATCAACTTATTAGAAATAACTAACTTTAGAAATAACAACTTATCATTATTTATTATTCATATCCATATTGGCATAAAGGGTCGGCGATGATTTGTTAGCAAGACATTTATTTTCACACCGAAACTGAAATGGGAATGTTGCGTTGGTTTATGGACTCAATCGCTAATAACAGGACAGTTTTTATTTCACAAAAAATCAATTAAATTGAATATTTTGTGAAATGGAATTAATTTGACAGGCATAAATTGTGATGAATCAAAACGAAAGTGGATATCAACGTTTTCAGTTGGATCATTTTATAAACATTTCTGTTGTTAAAAATGTACAATTTCCGTCAACCGAAACAAACGTTCTACTTTCAGTGAACAAAGGTATGTAGTTTCCCTTATTCCGCATTCTACCTTTAACACTGCGTTGAGACTGATATGAAAAACGTAGATCAACTTATCAGAAATCATTTTTTATAGTACGCTTCCACGTACACGCCACGGAATTTCAACAAATAATTTTGTCGAGATGTATTTTTATAACATATGGTATGCTCAATGAAAATACAATACTAGTTTATTAAGTTTCATGTAATGAAGTTTTTATTAATAATCAATAACTCCAGATTTTGCTTCTAAAAGAATGATTAATTTCAACTTTATGGCAAGGTATTAAGAAGGTGTGTCAAAGAGTGGTAAACTGGAATCCCAACGGGAATTACAATTTTCGGTATAATAGTTTTATAAATATGTATTTGAAACGTTTCATTTAGTTTCTTTCTCCTTTTCAGAAACAGATGCAGAGATGAGAAATTATGATTTCCTTTTCCCTCTATTTCGGCTTTTTCAAGACTGCGTTGACGTTGACGTGGAAAGCGTAAACCAGTTTATCAGAAATGAATTTATTTCTCTTATTCATAGAAACATGACCATGGTATGTCACTTATAATTTTTTCTGCTAAAAATATTTTTATGCATTTTATTTCTTAAGATGCAGTACTGGTTTAAGAAATTTGATGATGAAGAATATATGAAATTTACGAAGAATATATGAAAGAATGTATGAACAGTCGAAAGATAATTATTTAAAAAAAACCTTTCGATTTAACATTTAGATTACCGGAGAATGAAATCCCAAAATAGACTTTAATAAAGGATTTTAGAAGAGAAATGGGGATTTGCCACCCCTTTTAATCATTAGAAAATAAGATCTGCGATTTCATTCGACCGTCCCTGAAGTTACCTAATTTTATCATCCGTCATTAGCATTAAGAGGCCGCAGTGGCCTAGTGGTAAAGTTTCGGCTTCGGGACCGGAGGGTTCCAGATTTGAAACCCCATATATTGGGCCCGTTAAATCATACGTAGGGGGTCAAAAGTCCCCCTCTGATGTGATGCGAAAGTTTGGAGAGGGAACTCCATCTCAGGTGTCGTCCTCGTCATCTGACCGCCGTTCAGAGTTAGGAGGTTCGTTCCAAAATAGCCCTCGTGTTGCTTCAAAACGGAAAGTTAATATATCTAAAGTCATTTGCATTAACCCTTTAAGGACGACCGCACGTTCAACGCTACGAAGAAGCTGTGATGCCCTTGTGACAGTCGTCCTCAAAGGGTTAAATTTACCCGTTGCACTTGTGATACAATAGTACAGGGGAATTATACTGTCTAAAGGTTGATTACGTGATCGACGGGTTGGTTCCAAGGTGGGGTGCGAAATCCTGATGGCTCAGTGTTATAGAATCTGTACTGGTCCGAGAGTGTACTGAACACACCTTTATGTATCGGGTGCATAGAATCAAAGTATATTAACTCAGAACATTGTAGGGCAAAAAAAGACAAATGAAAAAGGGAAAAATAATATCCAATATTCATTGGGCTTCCATTGGCAGATTCGTTGCGTTTTCTAAATATTTTGGGAAAGCAGAAGAGTTCATTTATGTGGCATCATAGTCACGTGGTAAACGTCACAGTGAAAGCCACCTGCTCTTAAACTACTTAAAATTACAATGTGCCTCGCCGTCAAGTCCTTTTCTTGGTGAAAGATGCGCAATGGATTCCGGAATTAAATTGGCGTGGAGCACTTGACTTATCACGTAATCATGAGTTGACCCAATTAGGCATATTCATTATGATTAAATATATAATTTTGCTGCGTATAGTGAATCGCATGAAAAGTATTGATTGATTTGTTGGATTTCTGCTCTAGTTGTTAAAACTGTACACTGTAAAAAATATCCGTTTTTTCCCCGGACTTTTTCGGTATATTTGACGGTTTAAAGCTGTTTTGTTGACAAAACGATTTTTCACCGTTTTTCGCTCCAGCAAAAAACGGTTTAAAACCGTCAGTTTAAATTCTATTTTTCGTCATACGGTATTGCTTTCAGTACGATAACTTTCCCTTTTCTTAAATGTAATTTTATTTCATTCATTTCATGTTTTTAATAGGGTTTCATCTCCGTAACCTTAAAACACGTGTTCTGGCAATAGTTGATTTTTACACCACTAGGTGGCGCCACTAGAGCTATAGTGACTTTAAAACTCAAATAGATTATTTTTTCCTCATTTTAGGAAGTCTCCGGTGGTCTAGTGGTTAGAGCGACTGCCCTCTATTTCTATGAACGCGGTTTCGATTCCCGGCTCGGAGGAGTTAGAAGTTTTGTCACCATCTTGCATCGAAATCGTCCAAGTAAGTTCAATTAAAAATTAAACTAATTGAAATTAATAATTAAGCCTTGATTAATTAATATTCCTAATTGATAATAGACATCAGCACATTTCAACTCAACTCGAACACAAGGAGAAAAACAACTCAACTCAGTCGATGACGTCACTTACTTCGATGAATTAATTTTTACGGAGAAAACTTGATTTCATACGGTAAAAAACCGTTGTGACTACGGATTTACTTCGTAACTTTTACGGGAAAAACTTGTTCCTGTATGGTAAAAAACCGCTTTGCCTACGGATTTACTTCGTAACTTTTACGGTTTTGCACAACCAACCCAACTGCCAGTTTAAAACCGTAAATTTTACGGGATTTTTTTTGCAGTGTAACAGTTTTTTCAAAAAAGAAAATTTTGAATCTCACATAGCATTCATTCTTTCTTTTCTTCCAACATTCATTCATTTCATTTTAAAAAAATACCGTATAAATTTTTTTTCAAAAATAATATTCTTTAATTTTTGTATATTGAAGTTTGATAGTAAAGAATTTGTTTATTCTAAATACAAAAATGAAGATTTAGACAGGCATTTTTCAATTATTCAAAATTCAATTACGTTTTTTTTTAAATTCTGAAATTAATTAAACACTTAGATTGTCAAAAATAAGTGCAGTTCATTAAAAAAAATTAAAGAGAAAATTTTAAATTTTTTTACCATTAAAAACTACTTAATATTTTTTCGGAAGCAAGCGATTCTCTTTTTGAAAGTTCTAACTATTTTTTCCATTCAAAACAATGCTCAACAAAACCATTTATTCTCTTTTCATGTTTCCATAAAGTGATAGAAAAAATTTTGAGTTCCGTTTTTTATTTACTAAAAATTTTAATATTAACATGATGTTTATTTTTATTAAATATCAAAAATTTTACGCTGTGTTCTCTCATTCTTTTATAAAACAAGCAAAATCTGTTTTTTTATAGTTGTGAATTCTTTCATTCGCGAACACAAATTAGCTCAGTAAAATCTTTCTAAAATAAACATTATGGTTTTCCAGATGAAGATCCTCTTAAAATCTCATGAATTAATTTTAATTCATAGTTCTGAAGATTTGTTTAACGCTTTTTGTCAGTTTCGGAATAAATGAATAAAAACTCTAGTTTTATTTGTTCACGGTTTCGTAAAGTGGAATATATAGGGTCAGACGGGGGTAATTGGGAACAAGTAGTAATTGGGAACGGTGACTACAGAGCGCACTGGTGAGGCTATACCTAACTAAAAAGCATGTGCTTTGGGTTAAGACGCTCTAGAGGAAGAAGGAAAGAACCTCCCTACTTTTTTCAATGTTATTTGGTAACGTTTGTTACCTTTAATTGTATCCGTGTTCAGAAAAGTGAAATAAAAATTCCTTAAGTTTCATTTTTCGTTTCTACGCCGATTATATGCAAGCTAAGTTGCTAATTTACATATTTCTTAGATCTTGAGGATATAACGATTAAGAGGAAACTTCAATTTTCGTTTTTAATCTTGAGGAACAGGTTAGTGTTCTTAATTATCCCTGACAATTTTTTTTGCTGGGTAATTGGGAACAGGCTTCTAATGTAACAAAACCCTACATTTTTTGTATATTTGGAATAATTTATTATATGATAGGAAGCAATTTTAAATCTAGAAACGGGGTTGCGTTCTGTCCCGTCAATAAAGTTCACTGTTTTATGTCCAATTAACAATTGATATTTTAAAACAATTTACCATGTGATCTACATACATATTACTCTTTGTGCATGAAAATTCTTTGTTAATCATGATATGAAGCCGTTTGAGTTCAAGTATGAAAGAAAACAAGAGAAAAGAAGAAAAAGAGGAGAAAGAAGAAAATGTGGTACTGATGGAGGAATCTGAATATGAGGACTTTGTCTCTTTTCAACAAGAAATGGAGGATGCGGAGATGGAGGAAGTAATTTATCTGGAATCATCCATCGTTGATTTTTCAACAAATCTGTTTTTTTATCCATATTGTTGGAGGTACCAGAATGAAGTCACATTATTCGTACGTCTGCAGTGTTCAAGAAGTTGATGCTGGTGAATATTATATAACAGGTTTGAGGTCCACCAATTTGGCTAAATCAAAATTTGTTTCGGTGGTGATTGACGAGTGACATTTTCGAGATTCAGTTAAAAGCTACACTCTCAGATCGTGTCTTTGAAGTAGATTGTAGGAAAGAAATATTCGGTTTTCAGGTAGTGTGAATGTCAAAGGAAAATTAGTAGAACAGTGAATAGAGCATTCGATTTAAAGTGGAAAATCTACTTTCTACTTCTAAATAAAACTTTTTGTTTCTACTAATTTTTATGTGTGTTTTTTAAGTCTTACATATTTCCTTCTAGTGTGCGATAATATTCAGTTATTTCAGTTCATTTACCAATTTTTCCCGACAAAATTTGAGTTAAAATAATTATAAATTACACTAAACTGAAGGTAATAAATAGTTATAATAGTTTATATGCGATATTCCATGAAATTGAAGATATTTTTGCTGAAAAGCATTCAAAAATCAGTATTTTGTGGTAATTGGGTAAAAGCATTTAAATGCATTTGTAGGCAATATACAGTAATTACTAATCATTTCAAATATACTGTCTTCAAATCTATTCGTTATTTTGATTAGAAGCCGAAAGACGTGTTTCCAATTATCCCGTAGTCTCTGGGGTAATTGGGAGCACTTCGGTGTAAAATAAAAACGCTCCTATAAGTGAGGTTGATTAATTAATAAATTATTTTTGAAAGGAGGCATTGTTTAATGAACCCTGCAGAATATGTTTATGCACTCACAAAAAATATAGACCTCTTCTCCATCGCATACTATCCTTTTAAAAAGAAAAAAAAATGACAGATCTGCAAAATTAGTCCCCAATTACCCCAACTGACCCTACTGATTTATTTTCAAAATGACCTTCTAGCCTAGGGCAACGTAGAAACCATCACGTCCCCCACCCCTCCGAATTCCATACAGGACGGTGGCCTGGTAGCAAAATCTGGGCTTCGGGACTGGAGGATCATAAGATGAAGACCCGATTCAACAAAAGATTCGCTGACTTAAAGATTCACAGACTTAATGTCGTGGGGCGGTCGTACGTTGGAGTCAAAATTTTTCTCTCTTGCCTAGTATGGAAGTTTCGGGAGGGGATTGCCAGCACAGGCGTCATCCCGGTCATCTAATCACGTTCAGAATTACAAGGTCCCTCCCAAAATAATACACACACGTTCAGAATTACAAGGTCCCTCCCAAAATAATACACACACGTTCAGAAATACAAGTTAATCAAACTCGATTCTATGCAATTTGGTGGAAATCTCTATTATAATGGATATAGAATAGGGATCCGCTTCTCAGTATTTTGGCGGTCGCGGTTTCCTAGATTTCGGCTTAGATACCGGAGGATTGCGTGTTCGATACACGATTCTACGAATCAAACCCTCGTTACGTAATTATGGAGAGTTGAGAACTGGCTCAGGTTTCGTTCTCGTCATTTGACCACGGTAAAGAATAATGAAATCCTTCTCAAAATAGATCACGCTTATCTCCCACAATGGAGCTGAATAAATAAACTGTACTAACTTAAAAAGCATTTGCAGTTATTTGGACGTTACATATAAATAAATATAAAAATAGTTCTCAATTTTATACAGAACCAGCGGGTGTCTTCTCCACTTGACTTTATTGCATACATACACAACATGGGGCGTTTTGTGTAAAGTTTCGTAGTGAAGAAAATCGAGTATACATTTTGTATCGGTTCTCTTTGACCGATTACGTCCAAAATTTAATACAGATCTACAATTATGGTATGTAGGCCATATGCCGAATTTCATTTATGCAACTAGCTGCGTTTTCGCATTTACATATACTACATGAATATACAGACCTAGAGACAGTAAACTAAAGGATTTAAATAAAATTAGACGCAGTTTTAATTTAGTTACATTAACGTCCCGTTTTGAAGCAAGAAGAGGGCTATTTTGGGACTGACCTCGTAATTTTGAACCGCGGTCAGATGACGCGGATGACAAAATATAAACTCGGCATCTGAGCTGGCACCCCTCTCTCCAAGATTCCGCAACACACTAGCAGAAGGACTTTTGACCCCTACGTATGATTTACCGGGCAACAGGACAATATTGTTTAGCAACGTAACCCTCCGCGCGTTTCCGCATGCGCCAGGTGGAGTTATTTTCATCAAAATGGGGGGAATTGAATAATGGAAAGGTGATGTTTACATTTTTCTGAGCGTGATCTAACAAAGAACTCTGGAAATGCGCTCACATGACTCATTGCCTGACACCCCTTTCCGGTGTAAAATCGTCCAAAAGAGGCAGCCTCGGAATACGTTGCTGAAGAGTACACGACGTATCTTCGGTGGAATCGGTTTCGAACCTGAAACCCTTCGGCCACACAGTCGAGACCTTACCACTAGGCCACCGCGGCCTCAAAATTGGATACAGAGCTACAAGTCTGGTGAAAAAAACATATGCCAAATTTTACCTATCTAGCTCACTGGGTTTTTGAACTATCGTTTTCAAATGAACACGGATCGGCGGGCAAACTTCACGTCCAAATTCGTTCAAAATTTGACACCAATTTCAAATTTTTATTTATAGACCACATATCAAATTTCTTTCGTCTAGCTTGTTCCATTAAAGACAGACATACACAAATAGTTAAACCACAGACGTGATGCATATTAACCACTAATTATAAGTGTAGCAGAAATGCAATAGATACGTCAAAATCTTAATTTAATTAATCTCTTTAAGAACAGTAAAGGGTTCTAAGATTTATAAAAAATAAAGGCACAGAATATTTACAGACAGGCAGACTTCCAAACATGGTTTTTCTGAACTCAGGGGTTAACACTAAGACACTTAAGTTGAATAAAAGCTTATAACAAAAAGTGTTTTCCGCGGAAGCGTCTTTCGTTAATTTTTGTTAATCAACTGACCCTTTGGACCAGCAGTGAAACACTCTTCTTCCTTTTCTCTCCTTAGTTTGAACCACCTGGCAAGAAACTCGTAGTCCTTCGTACTCCTTTTCCCTCTCCCCATCACCGCTACGGCAACAGCAGAAACTCTTTCATATCTTGTATTTTTTGCCGTTATCCGGACTACAATTCTCTTCTCTTTAGTGTTTTTGTCCACTGATAGGAAAAACCACATAGTGTTCTTTCTTTTTCTCCTTAGGCCCTCTCCCTTCGGTAGGAAGTGGGCTCAGCAATCTTGAAGGATTTTACACACTCATTATGATCATTAAATATTTGCAAAATTAAATAAAGCATCGCGGAAAGACAGTAAATAATATCATTGTGTTGTGGCGGAAACATATTGGAAGAGGTATATGCTATGAAATAAAAGCTAAATAATTTTTTTACCTTTCTGTTAACATTCAAAGAACACGCCTAACTTGACTAAAACATAAAGATTCATCAAAGTCTCTAGTGATTATTGTAATAATATCTCATTGTGCACTTTGTATTCGAGAGAGTAAAAAGTTAAAAACCTCTCGAGGTTGGAGTATTAAAACCCTTTCAAGCCTCAAAATTACAATTCAAATAAAAATCACCCTTGCGCATTCTTTTCGATTTTGTGAAAAGTATACAAGTTTTAATTGAATCACAGAGATTAAAGTACATAATATTTGAACTCAATTCAGTTAGATTCTCTGATCATAATGAGATAAACTTAAAGCATTGCAAACCGAATTAATATTAAATTAGTTTCCTAGATAACATTTCAGAAATTTTGGGACCTTAATATCTGACCCTCGGCAGCGTATCTTCATTTACGCATGTGTGAGGATCGCAAATGTTATTGAATTCTGAAAGTGGAAGCGTCCCGTATATTGATCTGAGAGATACAAATACCCGTTTAAATGTAGAATAGTTGCAAATGCCCAATCGAAATTGAAATTCGAGCGAAATGAATACTCTAAACATTTGAAATTCGAAAGAAACTCTAATAATTATGAATATGTACATTTCTTAGTTATTTAGACACAAACTCATTTATTAAGAATTAATTGTTAATTTATTTATTAGAATTATCACTATTTATTATAAAAGAAGCTTCTAATCTGAATTTTCTTAGAAAATGAAATTCGGATATAGTTTAGAACTGAAATATGCTTTTAAAATATTTTCTGCAAAAATATTTATTTGAAATACTGTTTTATTTAAAGATTATAATTTTACAAAACACGTTATTCTATAAATTTTAAGCCCAATTTATCTAACTTATGGTTGTCATAAAAATTAAGAATAACATGAGTTTTTTTGATTTAATAAAAGAAAATTAATTTGTGCTCTTAATGTTTGTCACAATTTATTGTAAATATGCATACGACTTTATATTCGTAGTTGAATCATTAATAACGCCTCGTTTTTCGTAGATCTTTAGATAAATATCAATATGCAGGATGGTTAAAATAGAAGCACCCCTGTTCAACAGTGATCATAAGAACGCCAAAAATCAGTTTTCACCAGAACGACAAAAACCAGTTTTCACCAGAACGCCAAAAACCAGTTTTCACCAGAACGCCAAAAACCAGTTTTCACCAGAACACCAAAAACAGTGGTCATAAGAACGTCAAAAAACAGTGGTCATAAGAACGTCGAAAAACAGTGATTATAAGAATGCTAAAAACCAGTGGCCATAAGAACGCCAAAAACAGGGGTCATAAGAAGACCAAATTTTTGAAGTATGCATTTCAAAATTAGGGAAAACGATTGAAACACACAAAAGATGAAAAATAGTGATGAGAAGAAAAACATTTGGCAAGAATGACCATTCTTTAAAATCTTAGAACCGTTTACTTAAATTTTAAGACATTAATTAAATTAACATTCCTGCGTTTATGACAATTGTTAGTACCTATTACATTTCTGTAACACTTATAATTAGTGGTTAATATGCATCACGTCTATGGTTGACCTATTGTGTGACTACATAATTCCTGAATATACATAATTATGGATACGCTGGGGACTGTTCACATATCTTCATGGGCTGTTAATTTTGGTCATTCGCTTCTTCACGTTTTGAATTCCATACCATAAAGATTTGATGTTCTTGTGACATCAAATTTTTATCTCTTGAGAGCTCTGAATCGGAATACTTTAATTTTAATTATCCTGTATTTAAACGTATAAGCAGAAGATTTTTAAAAATCTTTCATGTATTTTATAAACGGTACAGTGTTTACTTTCTTCTTGAAATTGGACTCCTATTGAAAGTGGCTTTTTTAATTGTGTCTTTTTTAGTTTCTAACCCTTCTATGAAGCAAATTAGAGGATTCACATTCCGCTAGTGTGAATTCTTTCGATGGGAAATCCAATTCTTCGAGCCATTTATTTAAATGTCACATTGATGTATTACTGTAGAAAGAATTATCTACATCATTTTTATGAAATAAATGAATAAATCTGTTTCTGCATATATTTTGTTGTTACTTTTTTTAGTTTACTTGTAGAAACTTTTAGGAAACAATCTTTCCTATTCGCTGAGTAAATTGCGGATTTTTCATTTTTGTTTATTTTCAGTAATACCAAGGTAAATTTATATGCAAAATATCGTATATTAAATGTTTTTTGGGAAGTCCCGCATTCGATTACGTGTGATCGGATTTTCAATTTGCACTTCTTTTAATGAAAGGAGAAACGTTCTCTTGCTAAATTTTACAAATGTGTTTGCCTCTAGAATGTTTTTGTGGAGTTTCAGATTTTATATTTAGAATTCTAGAGAAACTGATGCCGCACTGATAGTTTTCTATAGAGAAGCTATTGATGCACCCCATGATGGTGATTTACCCTCCTGGTTTGTTTCAAGATTTTGAATTACTCTTTTTGTGTCTTTCACACTTATTTATGCATCTCGGCAAAGTTTTATGCTTTATTTTTTACATAAACCATAATATATATAAATTAACTACGCTTTCTCTACTGCTATCCTTTTTCGTTCAATAGATAATTACTATTATAGGTAGGTGCATGTTTTATTCCAGAGTTTACTGAAATGGCTACCTATCCTTTTTTCTTCACCCTCTGCACGGCTGAACCGGTTTTTCTTCATGTTCAGTTCAGATAGTTTAACAAATAATTTGTATTGATATTTATATTTTTTTAAACATCCATGGATAAAATGTCCTTAAGATTTCAGACATTAAATACAAAATGTTCAGTTCATTCACTTTAAAAGCTAATTTTTCTAACCCGAGAGCTATAAGATCAAAATAATTGGACGTCTCAGGGTTAAATAAATAACTTTAAAAGGAAAGAACATGCCTGATTCCAAGATTTACTGTTGTGGCTGCCTATCTTTTTTATTAAGCAAATAATTGTTAAAGGTAAACACATATTGTATTCCAAAGCTTACTGAAGTGGCTGTCCATCCCTTTTTCTTAAATAAATAACTATTGAAGGAAAACACGTGTTTTATTCAAAGATTGACTGTTGTGGCTGCCTATTTTTTCTTGTTAAACAAATAACTGTTAAAGGTAAATGCATGTTTTATCCTAAGGTTTGCTGAAGTGGCTGCATATCTCTTTTTCTATCCCTTTTTGTTACACAAATACAGTGGGTTGCCAATATAATGTGGTCACTTAAAATTTGCAAATTTTTTCGAATATCGCCCGAAAATCTGTATGGTATTTCTTAGAATTTCGAACATGTAAAGATTAGGCCTGAACTCACATTTTACAGTGAAGATTCGATCTTGAGAGTATTTAGGGGACCGACCAGAAAGAGATGAAGCCAAAAGAAATCGACTCATCCCGTTTCAAAGAAAGCATATAACGAGTTGAAACTTTCATCAATGGTTATGTTTGAAGCGCATAATATTTACAAGCATTTTCGTAAACATCGCACGAATATTCGGGAAGATATAAAGGTTTCTTAAAATAATCCCAAATTTTCTGCATATTTTTTGATTATAACTTGTAAAGTTTTAAACCAAATTTCATGAAACTTACAGAATACGTGACAATATGTTAGAGAAGCACTTTATTAAAATGTTAAGTAAATACTTTGAATATTAAAGGAAATATGAGTATTTTTAGTAAATGATTTTTTACTCCGCACGTACGAAATGTAGCGTAGTTTTACTTCCATGACTTAAGAGCGTGATATATAGGGCAACTTATATAAAAATTGCAGATCAATACCATTACTATTCAGAAAGATATCGGCATTGCAACTTGGTGAATTTCTGTACACTCTAAGAGAGGCTTAATGATGAGGGTTCCTGCACAAACTGATACTTTTAAAACTTGAATCTTCGATCAGTAATATTGAATTTTATGAAAGTTGAATATCCTGGATCCTCATGTATACTTATAAGTTAAATACATAATTTAAATTACAGTTCGACTGTTATCTTTCTGAATACTAATGGTATTGAACTGGAATTTTTTATATAAGTTGTCCTATATATCTGGCTCTTAAGTCATGGAAGTAAAATTACGTTATACATTTCGCACGTGCGCAGTAAAATTCATTTACTAAAAATACTCATATTTTTTAATATTCAAAGTATTTACTTCAAATTTTAATACAATTTTTCTCTAACATAGTGTCACGTATTCTGTAAGTGTCAAACAATTTAGTTTAAAACTCGGCAAGTTATAAGCAAAAAACATGGAAAAAATATTTGGGATTTTTTAAAGAAACCTTTATATCTTCCCGAATATTCGTGCGATGTTTGCAAAAATGCATGTACATGTTAAGCACAGCAAACATAACCATTGATGAAAGTTTAATCTCTTTATCAGCTTTCTTTAGAACGGGATGAGTCGAAATTTTTTTGTTTTTGTTTTCATCACTTTCTGGTCCGTCCCCTAAATACTTTCGTGATCGAATCTTCACTGTAAAATGTGAGTTCAGGCCTAATCTTTACATGTTCGAAATTCTAAGAAACTCCATGCAGATTTTCGGGAGATATTCGAAAAAATATGCAAATTTTAAAGTATCCACATTATATTGACAACCCATTGTAGCTATTAAAGGAAAGCACATGCTTCATAACAAAATTTTCGTTGTGACTGCTTATTACATTTAGTTAAACTAGTAACCAATAAAGAAAAGATAAAGCTTATTCCAAGATTTACTGAATTCTCTAAATTTATTCATAGCAAACAGGTATAACTTTTTCACCCTTGCTTATTTCCATAATTCAAGCTGCCTAGAAATCACCTATATACTTAAATTCCAATTTCAAACGCATCCCATTTCCATCTAACAGATTCCTTCTCATTATTTGGTTTCAGATGGCTACTAACAAATCTCTCCAGGATTTTACCCACGTCGACAGACTTATACATATCGATCTCCTAACATAAAAAGAAAGTTGCGTTGTTTTTCTTGCGTCGAAGCTTTACCTCGAGAAATTCACCAGAGGCATTTCCCTACAGCCCAGGCAAAAGCATCCCGACAGTACTTGTCAGATGTTTTTATTTTCTGCTCCTTCGGAAAAAGACTCAGCTGATCTGATTCGAGTGTCGGTTCTTCAGGCAGCACGCAAAGAAAACAAACTACTGACACAGCTTCAGGACTTCTTTCAGACTCGATCTTATCGCCTTTTCGAGAGGTTTTGCTAAAGAACAGAGCATAAAAACCAAAAACCAAAAATTAGTCATAATAACATAGTATAAATATATTTGCATCATATGATTAGATTTAATAGAAAGCAGGTGTAATTTAATATTTTGCACTCTTAAGACAGTTAGATTGAATGTGAAATGAAAAAGAATCGAGTCTAACTTGCAACAATTACACTTTATTTATATAAGAGACACTACGATAATTCTTATTTGTGTCAGGTAGGGGACCCTAATAACCACTATAATTCCTAATATATAATTTTTTAAAATCTAGTGCTCTTCAAAGGGCTAGGGCGATAATGGGAATACCCAAATGGGAGATAATGGGAAAACTCAAGTGGGCGATATTGGGAAACAACCTTACCCTCAAACATGGCTGTATCCCCCTTCGGAATCGGATCGCAAATAAAAAAATAAGCTGCATCAAAATGTAGCCGATTATGGTTACTATTACTGCTTCAAATGGTATGCTTCAAGTCAAGTGTATAACATTATGACTTGGACGTTACTGATTATTCTAAAAGTAATGAAATATGATTATTAATTCACCTAACACGAAAATCAGCAAAAATTTACAGAGAAAAAAACAACACAGGTTCAAATGGCTTCCACAAACAACTACTGAAGGGAGAAGACTTGTTGTTTTGGTAACCATATATCACTACAAATCAAGAAGAAGCCGTGGTTGGCGATATTAGGAACGTTGGCGATATTTGGATCCCTACCTTATATAAGAGACGTTATGATAATGATTATTTATGTAAAATACACTAAGATAATTATTATTTGCATAAGTACAGGGTAACAAAAAAGTATAGGGATCACTTTTGTGGTTATCTACCAGTAAAGTTATAAAACCTTTTTATATATATAGCATGCAGATCGAAAGCTCAACTATAGACTTTCGATTGCAAAACTGTTCTATAAAATCACAATGATGCCTTTGGAGAAATTTGAGCAAATGCTGATTGGTCAAGTACAAGCGCTTTTAGAATCTCGATGGAACCACAGGATTATGCAAATCCATCTTAAAAAGACAAGGTATTGCAATTTCACTCAGTCGAATCAAAAACTCAAAACTCGGGTCGACGAAAAATGATTCAAAACCAATAAAAAAATGGATGGCAAAGCAATGCGAAGAAATCAGATTTGCAGAGGCTTGAGAAGATGGCATTGAAACTGGATCCACCAACACAGGAAAGCATGGTTAAAGCTCTTAACGTGAGCCAGCAAGTTGTAAGCTATCAACTAAAACATATGTTAAAGAAAAAATGCCATAAAAAACCTAAATGTCATCACTTGAATCAGAGATCGGTGCAGATTAGGAGGCAACGTTCATGGCCACTCTACAAGCTTCTCCGTAAGGACATATGGCGAAAGTTCATTACAACTGATGAAGCTTGGATCTATCTATCCGATACCAATGCTAAATCTGAAATTCAATATCTTAGCCGCGGCCAGAACAGGAGAGACTTGACTCCGTCAACCACTGTGTCTCATCCCAAAGGCATAATGGTTTGGATGGGCATTTCCGCCAATGGTGTTATCAAACCACGGTTTGTGCAACCTGGGTCCAAAATAAATTCTGAGTATTACACACAGAAGATATTAAAGCCCTTTCTTAAGGATGATTACTGCAGATTGTACCCAAAAGATGATGCTGTTTTCCATTAGGATTCTGCCCCGTCGCATGCATCTAGGGTCACCCAGAAATTCCTCAAAGATCAGCAAGTGCAATTCCTGAGGCCACAACAATGGATGCCAAACAGTCCTGACGCTGCACCATGTGACTATTTCCTATGGGATATCTGAAACTGAATAAGCGAAGAGTTTCTACGCTGAGGGGCCTTTAAAAGGTAATTAGAGAAGAGGTGAAGAAAATCCCCCAGGAAATGATTTTGCGAGCTTTGAAATCATGGCCGAAACGTTGTAGACAAATCTATTATGCCGAGGGTCGACATATTGAGAAGCATCGCTGAATTTGTGTAATAACTTTTGGAAATAAAAATTTTCAAAAATGATCCCTATACTTTTTTGTTACCCTGTAAGTGGCATTATGATAATGAATATTTTCATAAGTGGGAGGCATTATGATAATGATTATTTTGGTAAGTGGGAGGTATTACGACAATTGCTAACGTAAGTAAGAGGCATTAGGATAATAATTATTTATGCAAGCAAGAAGCATTATGATAATGATTATTTGAATAAGTAAGAGACATTACGACAATTATTATTATATAAGTAAAGTGCATTATGATTATGGCTATTTACATAAGAATGAGATATTAATGTAAAACAAATAGCAAGGCCGATATAAAACTCTAATCGACTTAAAAGACAAGGTGAATCTAGATGCATTCTTTAGAAACATCATTTAGAAGGTTGATAGCCATCATGTGCGTTTCAGCAAAATCGTGATGCATGGAGATGCTGCTCTTGTGTAACAAAAATTTGGACCAATTTCGCTTGAACAATTCTCCATGAACGCATCCATCTTTTATCTATTCTTTGTGGCTTAGTCCCATGTAAATGAACTGAGCTGTCCTTTTTCCTTTCTTGATGAGAAGATAAGGGGTTACAGTGAAGTCAATTCATGCTCACGTGATAGGTACGTTTTAATTGGAAACACGCACATTGATTTTATAACGAGGTGCGTCATCTGACATCTGAATATTGTTTTATTCTGTGTTGTTACTTCTGGATGCACAATGGATTCCAAAATTACTTCGGCGCGGCGCACTTGACGTGTGTCACGTGAGCATCACTCGACTCCGTTAATATATGTAATGAAAAAGTATGAAAACACATTTGAAAAATTTCTTCAAATTTTTGTTATAATTTACCACAGTCTCCTTTGTACTATAAAAATATTTCATATATAACGATATATTTAGAAAAAAATCGAATAATTTCCTAAGTGAGAACAATGAAGTCAAAAATCATAAAAATAATGATAATAAATTCGTAGGAAAGAGCATTTGTCCTCCACAAATAATTTTCAACCAAGAAATAAATTCTTTTATCCTTTACACATTAGAATTAATTTACGGAAAATTAAGAAGATTGGTAATTTTAAGGTTTTGGGGAAGTGGAATAATTTTAGCTCATTTCTTTACACTGTAAAAATGATGGTACTTTTAATTATGAAATACATTAATAAAAAAACAATAAAAATGCCGCATATGTTGTAGTTGACAGTAATTTTATTCACAACATAGAATATTTCGAATATTATAATTTTTTTAGAGTAAAGTCGAATCATCTTCACAGTGATAAAAACAAATAGCAGACAAATAATAATAAATAAATTCACGCGAAAGAACATTTATTGAACATCATCCTCCACAATCAATTTTAAATCCAAATAAATTCTTTTATCTTCTACATATTTGAGTTTAATTAATATTAAAGAAAAAGATTCCTCATTTGAATCCTTCGGGGAGGATAATGAAGAGGGAGCGTAATAATAAGAGGAGTGGAACAATTTTTCAAATTTCTTTACATTACAGAGATGTTGGCATTTTTAACCGAGAAATATACTAAATAAAAAGGATAAAAATGCTGCATATGCTTTTACGCTGGTGTGCAAAAATTAAGGACCATTTCGCAAAATGCGAGAAATTTGCAATTAATACGAAAACTATGGTTCGAAATCAGTTCTGGAGAATTGTGTGACATTCAATCGAGTACCATCCACATATTGCAGTGAAGATTCGGTCACGAGGGCAATTAGGGGGGCCACCAGAAAGGGATGAAGGCGAAAATGGAGTTTCACCCATCCTGTTTCACAGAAAGCTGATAACGAGATGTAATTTTTATCAATGGTTATGCTTCATGTACATAATATTTACATGCATTCGCATAAACACAGCACCAATATTCGGGAAGATATAAAGGTTTCCTTAAAACTCAATTTTTTCCGCATGTTTTTTGCTTATAACATGCAGAGTTTTGCATTAAATTGTACGGAACTTACAGAAAAAGTAGCAATATTGTTACAAAAATAGTTCTGTGGGTGTATGGTGTAAATAGTCCAACACGCAGTCTAAAGGTTTTCTTGAAAAATCCCAAATTTTTCAGCATTTTTTTTCTTATAACATGCAGAGTACGAAATTTGCAGAACACTCAACAATATGTTACAGAACTATTGTATTGAAATTTCAAGTAAATACGTTGAATATTAGAGGAAATATGAATGTTTACATTAGATAATTTTTTATTGCACATGTGTGACATTCAGCGGGATTTTTTTTATAACTTCAAAGCCAGATATATAGAGATATATTGAGCAAATTATAAAAAAATCCAGATGAATCCCGTAAAATTTCAGGTGGATATTGGCATTTCAGTGAGATGAATTTAAATTTCTCTTTAAGAGAATCTAAGTGGTGGGGGTTCTTGCACAAACTGATATTTTTTAAATTTGAATCTTCGAATGGTATTCGAAGAAATGAAATTTAAATAATGTATTTAATTTATAAGTGTGTATGGGTATTCGGGATATTCAACTTCCCTAAAATTCAATGTTACTGTTCAAAGATTCAAGTTTCGAAAGCATCAATTTGTGGAAAAACCCTCATAACTTAGCTTCTCTTAAAGAGAAATTTAAATTCACCTCATTGAAATGCCGACAGCTTTCTCACTTTTAATGGGATTCAACTAGAATATTTTTATAAATTGCTCTACATACCTGGCTTTGAAGTTATAAAAGAAAAATTCCGCTGCGTGTCGCACATGCTGAGTAAAAAATTATTTAGTACAAACACTCATATTTCCTCTAATATTCAACGTATTTACTTGAAATTTTAATACAATACTTCTGCAACATATTGTCGAGTGTTCTGCAATTGTTGTATAATTTTAATGAAAATTCTGCATATTATAAGCAAAAAACATGTGGAAAAATTTGTGATTTTTAAAGAAAACCTTTATATCTTCCCGAATATTTGTGCTGTGTTTATGAAGATACATGTAAATATTATGTACATAAAACATTATCCTTGATAAAAGTTACATCTCGTTATCAGTTTTCTGTGAAACAGGATGGGTCAAACTCCATTTTCGTCTTCATCCTTTTCTGGTGGCCCCTCTAATTTCCATCGTGACCGAATCTTCACTGTAACATGTGTATGATACTCGATTGAATGTCACACGATTCTCCAGAACTGATTTCGAAGCATAGTTTTCGTATTAATTGCAATTTCTCGCATTTTAAGAAATGGTCTTTAGTTTTTGCACACCAGTGTAGTTGATAATAGCTTTAATATCACCATAGAATATCTCAAGTATTATAAAATTTTAAAAATAAAATCGAAAGATAAATAACAAAGAAAGAAAGATAAATTTAGAAAGACATTTAGAAAGATAAATAAAAAAATAGAGAACAGAATTATAATATGAAGTACCCCGAAAGAATATTCACCCTCCATAAACAATTTATGCCTAAATAAATTCTTTTTATCATCTACATACCTGAGTTTAGTTACTAAGGAAGAAGAAAATTCTTCTGGGAGTGGATAATAATAAGAGGAATTAAATAATTTTTCTTATTTCCTTACATATACTTACACACGTTACAATGATTTTTGCACTTTTGATTAAGAAATATACTAAACAAAAAGGATAAAAATACTGCATACGCTTTTAGTTGACAATAGTTTAAATATCATCTTATATTATTTCAAATATTAAAAATGTTTTTGAATGAAGTTGAATAATTTTCATATTTAGAATGATAAATGAAAAAGTAAACAACAGAATAATAATAATAAACAAATTCACACGAAGAAACATTTATCGAACATTCATCCTCCACAAACAATTTTAAACTAAAATAAATTCTTTTATCTTCTCCATAGCAGAGTTTAGTAACGGAAAAAAGAGAAAAAGAAGAAGATTCGTGATTTGAATCCTTCGGGAGAGTGGAATTATTTTCTTTCTCAGGTGAACCTAACCGCTGTAACTTCTCTCTGCCTCAAAATGATTTCAATAAAATACTTTCAGCCATTCGGTGTCTAGCAAAAGTTCTACTTTTGTGAATTTATTTCGAAGAAAAGGTTTTTCTTCGACAGTTAGTTTCCAATTTCGCGGTTTCATGAAACCAACTTTGATGTAGTTACATAAAGGAAGCGGTTGTACTTAGGAATAAAATCTTTATTTTTTGTGGTTCCTCAAAAATTCTGTTTTCCTTGGAATAGTAAATTCCTAGACTGTGTTCAGTCATTTAAATAAAGCTACTAGTTGTAAAATAAACTCCTGGAACATCTCACCGGAGGCTTTCTTCCCTTTTGCTTATTTCAGAAAGATGGATATATTTCAAAAAATATGCATTACTTAACCAAACACAACTGCTGTTTCTGTTAGAGGATAGTTTGTTTACTTGATATCGATTTTAAATTTCTGCGAAAGTGAAAGCGCTTCGTTAAAAAATCATAAATTTAAATATTCTGACTAAGAAACGACAAAGGAAATCTAAATTTATATTTTTCATCGATAAAGTGGAAAAATATGCCGATTAAGCGAAATTTATTTTCAAATGAAATTCTGTATTTCAGGAAAAGGAAAATGAAGGACAGCCATCTTTCTGTTCCGTTAAAAAATTATGCATGTGGTTTTCTTTACTTTCTCGAAGTACTGCAGCCGAAAAATTCGACCACGAGATTTCGCTGAATCTCCCTGTTTTAGATCACCCTGAGCCCCAAAAGAAAAAAATGTTTTTATGAAATTATGTCTGTCTGTTTGTGAACTCAATAACTCAGAAACGGAATGAGTTACTGATCGTTTCAAAATGCCAGTATTAGCAATTTTTGACGATTTTATTCCGGAAAGGGTTGATAGGCAGTGAGAAGATGAGCGCATTTCCGTTGTTTTTTGTTAGGTCACGGTAAGTAAAATGTAAATATATCCCTCTCCATTCTTACTTCACCCCTATTTTCGTGAAATCAACTGCTCCTGGCGCATGCGCAAAAGCACGGAGGGTTTCGGAATCTGAGAATCATCTATAGATGCGATCTTTACAACAAAATATGGATTTATATCAAATTTTGAATGAAAACCTTGAAAAGGAAATTTGTCTATCTGTCCGTTCATGCTTATGTGGACACGGTAACCCCCAAACAAACGTTCTAGATGAATGAAATTTGGCGTTTAGTTTTATGACCAGAAATGTAGATGTGTATCAAATTTTGAACCGAATTTTTCCAAAGATTAACTGTCTGTCGGTTATCTATTTGTTTGTAAGCGGATGCAATGATGGATGGATTTTAGGATGTAATATTCCCATCAAAATTGTAGAGCTGTGTCAAATTTTAGACCCAATTCCGTAAAGAGAAGAAACAATTCCTTGAAGAAAGAAAAAAAAATTGTAGAACTGTTTCGAAATTTGGACCCAATCGGCCAATGAGAAGAGGCATTGTTCCGAAATGTATATTCGATTCTCTTCACTGTACGACGAATCTAAACACAAAATCATCCCTATTGTGGAAGGGTACGAGAAAGTCGAGGAGAAAAACTCCAGATGATTTTCCCTAGATTCGTTTAAATTTCAAGCATCCCAATCTTCGTTGTGAGTTTTTTTAGAAACCGGATTGCTGATTATCTTGCCCGAAAAGAAATATGCGAAGAAGAACAAGAAGAAGTATGTTCTTCTTCTAAAATGTTATACAGAGGAAGTTAAAAAGAATTGCAGGATAAGATAAATAACTTGGGCAGTGGACAGAATGTTGTTAAGCCTTAAAATGCTGGTAAAAAATCTGCAGAGGTCACAATGGTAATGAAAAAATTAATGATAGTTTAAGAAAGACCATTTACATTTGCTTACCATGTGAAATGTGTCCTTCCTTTGATGAATAGAGAGCATGACGTATTGCATGACGTAATAGAGGGTGCTGTGTGCCCACAACTTCTGTTCGCATGCAAAGTTATCCCCTTCAGACCTGGTGTCCGGTATACCGGACATCAACTTTGAACTGCTACTATTAATTCAATAATTGACGAAACTACATGTTTTTTTTATTTGATTCTCGATTTTCTTATCAATATAATTGTTGCAAGAATTTTTCGTTTCGGGCATGGAATCATTTCATTTTTTTAGTTTTTTCCAAAAAAATCGAGAAAATCATCGTTCTTCCCAAAATGGAGCTCGGTGGTGAATTTTGTTCTTCAAGTTCTTTCTTGTTTTTAATCCTTTTTTACCAATTAAAAGGGTTCTATAATATTTTATTACTCTTTGACAACTGTTTTAAAGTGAAATTTGTGTGATTTTGTATCTTTTTTCAGTTGAAATATCAGGTATTGTCCGGATGCCGGACATGGGGTAACTTCTTTAATTTTTCATCTACAGGCTTGAAATTTCATTTATGCTTTAGTCTTTGCAGTAATACACAGTACGCCAAAGGAAAAAATTCTAACACTATTATTTCTTAATTCCGACTGAAGGTGTTAACTGACTAGTAAAGCCATCATTCATTCGACAAGTTGACTTCACAGAAGTAATAAGATTGTCATCTGTGGATGATCCTCGTGGCTACTATTTGTTGGAACCGAACTTATTACCATCTCCATTGAATAGCGCGAAATATCTTGCATTTCTGAAGACAGTGTTACCGCCCTTTCTGCGACATGTTCCTTCTGTCACTCGCCAAGGCATGTGGTTCCAGCATGATGACACTCAAGCACATTCCACAATTGCTGTGCGCAATTACTTGACCAGAAAATTTGGAGCTAAATGGATGGGGCAGGTTTGTCAACCAAAGTCATCAAATTTATCTCCCATTATTTCTTTTTTGGAGTGGGGAGAAGCAAGAAAACCTTGCGTACGAGACTCCTGTTGACAATGAAATGAGTCTTGAATTCCAAATATCCGCTAACGTCCGTGAAATTGCGGGCATTTTACACAGTGTTCGTCTGCCAATGCCACGGCGTTGTCAGTCCTGCGTTCTAGCAAATGGACGCAATTTTCAGGATCTGCTGTAACTATGTAATAATGATGAAGAAATATATGTTATTTTATTTATCAGCTGCTTGTACTTCTTCCTTTCCTTCAACTTACGGGCAATTTTATGTGCAATTTTGTCCTTTTGCTATTCCCAACCTCCGCACTAAATCTGAAAGATGAGTTCAGAATCAACCTGAAGGAGGGCTTAGTTTAGTCACAACAACGCCCCATTTTGAAGCTACACTAGAGCTATTTTGGAACGGACCTCGCAATTTTGAATAATAGTGGTCAGATGACGATGAGACACTTGAGCCATCGCCGCAGACTCTAAATTTCCGCATAAAACCAATGTGAGCAGGTTTGAAGGACGACGACATAAGTTAATGTGTACGAGATCATCGGTGGAATATCGTTTGAAAACCTGCAATCTTTCGACCCCAAAGCCGAAACCCTGCCAGTAAGCTACCTGTACTCGTTCAGCGTAAGGAAATGTTTATGTCAAGTTTTTTCCACCTCTCACAAGAGATAAAAATTATGAAAATAAGCGGATGAATAAAGAGTGATACTCTGCCTTTTTTATCTTTTCATTATGCAAAATGTGAGCAAATTCCAGTGTGCCTAGAAAACGGATGGATTTTTAATGCAGTCAGGTCTCCAAACCCGCAATACTACAATCCAAAAGTTGAGACTCGCAGCGGCCCGTTCAGTGTGAGAAAATAAATTTCTCAAATTTGTCCCGCCTCTGACAAGAGATGAAAGTGGACGAATGTAGAGTAATCATCTAATCTTTTCATTATGTAAAATGTGAGAAAACTTCAGTGTGTGTACAAGAAAAAAAAAGTAACGAAAATAATATTATTTACGAAAAATAGTAACATAGAAATTTTGGAATGCATGATTCAAAATACGAAAGTTATCAAGTTTTCTTCAACTGCGATTGATAGGACTGAAGAAAAAGGATGAAACAGTCGGAAAACTGTAGGAGATGTAAGGTAAACAGAGGATTCAATGGATAATATTTATCATTTTTTATTAAATTATACCTAAATAAAAGTTACATATTGCAGTTAACACGTCTTGCGACACGGTATTCTGAGAACACGAAGCATAAATTGCGGCTTCCATATAACAATGCGATTATCGCATAGCATGACTTAACAAACTTGGGCAATTTTCACATATTGCGAATCTTTCCGGCGCGCTGATTTGATTCTGATAAGTGCGTTAGTTTCGCCTAACGCGGTATCGATACAGCACGGAACGAATTAACCGTGTTTAGGAGGTTTAGTTTAAATAATTAACGTTCCGCTCTGAAAGGGCTACAAGAGGCACGAGGGCAATTTTAGGACCACCCCTGTGATTTTGATCCATGGCCAGTTCACGAGAACAACTCCCGCGCTGTCCAAGCTTTCACACCACACCAGTGGAAAGACGGAGGAAGATATTCCGTAGAATCTAGTATCGAACCCGGGACTGCCATGAGGCCACTGTGGCCCGTGGTATAGGAGGACTGAATATAGTAAAATGCTAACTAACTTCACAAATAAATCGTTAACTACATTATAATGCTTATTGGTAATAACATGTTTACTTCTAACTTAATGACTAATTAGTAACATTACCGGTTATGTTTTAATTTCTTAATTCTCATTTAAAGTTTATGTACATTTAATAGACTTTAAACCATTATCATTCCTTTGAAAAAGAAAAAAAAGTCTTTCCAAATTCGTCTGCGTGTCTTTAAAATACTCTGATTTCCTTTAGCGATGGAAGTTTGTTCATTCTTGTTTAAGGATTATTACCTGAGAAAATATGTCGCTTCCCATTAAGAGGATTTCAACTAGTTGTAATGATAATGGTGTTTTAATAACCGAATAATGATGCGTCGATTAGAGGTTTATCAGTTGATATATTTAAAAGCTTTAGCGATGTACATTTAAGCATTCTTTTTTTCGATTATTTGATCACTATTCTGCGGGACATTAACAGTTTTAACTGGAGTATTTTATTTCGATGCAATGAAATAAATGATACGGCCGAGTGCATTAAATTCCCACTAATTCTAACGGAAAATTTTGCTTGTTTCCTATTTATGAAAAGAAAATACTTTGTAATTTCTAAATTTCCTCTGGCTTTGCAGCTGAACAGCACAAATTGTTCACCATTCGATATTTTTTCATGTTATTTTTGTGGCACTGATGCTCAAGCCCAAATGCGATGGCTTAGCTTTGAATGCATTATCCTATAGAAAATCATTAAATTGAAAATCCGAACTCTCTTGTTTTTCTGACTCGGAAGTAGATTCCTAAAATAGGATTCGTAGGAAATTCAACCCCTTTATACCTTTCTGAATTACTTAGCGAAATCACTAATTTTAAAAATATGGACTCTCTTACTTTTCTGACTCGTGAATAGATTCTTAAAATAAGATTCATCAGTCCATTCATCTTGAAAATCAATGTAATATGTTTGCTAGGAAAAGAACAAGTGATCAATATCTGGATCTTAAGACGTTCTCATATTGATGTGGCGTGCTAGTTTAGAGAGGAGGACATTTGCTGAAGTATCGCCATTGACCATATACTAAATCCATCTCAAGTAACCCTCGAGGGCCGCTGTGGCCTGGTGATACGGTCTCGGCTTTGGTTTGAAACCCGTTTCCACCGAAGATCCGTCACGTATGCAGGTTTGGTACACATTAAATCTGACCTCAATGGTCAAACCACCTCCCGCTGGCATGACGTGGGAGTTTGGTGAAGGAGGTGCTGGTTCAGGTGAAACACTTGTCATATGACCACGGTTCAATATTACGAAGTCCGGCTCAAACTTGTCCTTGTTTTGTTTCAAAACGGGACATTTATATTACTAAACTAAACTAAACTAAACTAAACTCTCGTTCTCGTGTAGCAACAATAGTTTAAACTGGATTCTGAGAAAATTTTCTACTTCTTAAATTGAGCAATTATTTTAAATAACATGGATTTGATTGTTAAGTAATTGAGAAAGTAATGAATTTTTCTTCGTTGTTTATCTTGCTGTTTATGACTTCATTTGAATTTCCAAAATCATTATTCTTTGAAGTTTTATCGCATTTCACTGATATAAGCATCGATTGAAGCAAAACCTAGATTTTAATATTCGATGTATTCCAACTTTATAATCAAGAATGGTATATTTGCTTCCAATCATTAAAATTTTCACCCCAAAATCCGCAGATTGGAAATTTATTCAACAGAGCAAATAAATCTCTCACTCGTTTGTACTCGCTCCGTAATGGAAATGTTTATTCCTATAGTTCGAAATGTTACGTGGACAGGGGTAATCAAAATAAGATGTATCATTAATTATTCATTCTGCTACATCCGTTGTTCCGTTGCTTCATACAGAATGAGCTCTTCTAGTCATTGTAGCACAACATTACAAAAGCATAGATACTATTGATTATTCTTAGGAAATACTATTATACAGGGTGTCCGAGAATTGTTGGACCCATTTCAAAAATTAATAATAAAAAAACTAATAAAGTTACATCTACTTTTTTTTGAAAATGAGAGCGCATTTTAAAGAGTTTTTTTGCAGATAGGTAACGCGCCGTTACGGTGGTCGTAAATTAGTGGAAATCTTCCAGTTTTGAGAGTCATTATCTGCGAAACTATTAAAACTAGAAGAAAAATAAAAGCATGTCTTTATAGGGAATTTTACGTTCTTAAATTTGTTAATTCAATTGTAATTCGAAAACTGAACAGTTTTCGAGATATTCACGAAAAACTAAAAAAGGAAACCAGAAAACGAGCATCGGCTTCTTCTGATCTGTAGCCATTGCGCCACCTATCTGAAAAAAACTTTTTTATTTGCTCTCTCATTTAAAAAAACTACAGTTGTGACATTATTAGTTTTTTAAAAATTAATTTTTAAAATGGGTCTAACAACTCTCGGACACCCTCCACTTATGGTTTTTGAATAAAATAACTGTAGGAAACAATTTATAAATCTTCTTTAGTAGTAAAAACATACCCTATAAAAATTCCTATATAATTTTGTTGAAAAGAAAATTAAAATGCATTTACAATGACATTTGCATTTGATTGACACGAGTGACGAGCATATTTTGTAAATATGTTAGTTTAGATTCAGAAGTTTGTAAGTAAAATATAAAAACGCCCTTATATTTGTACACTAAAAAGTCGATTTTTTAAATTTTGTTTTCTATCTTCAGATCTTTAAGTTATAATTCATTATCGAAATATTATGCAATCTTAAATTTTTCTCACATTCACTACCAGGCGGCGCTACGCGCATGGAATCAGTATTTAATTAAATCAATCGATGAACTGATAATTAAGTTCTAAAAATATTAAAATAGTGTGTTGTCATTCAGAACACACAAGTGTACGAAATTACAAATCTCTAACGCGTACGACAGTGAGTGAAAAAGATCGATAACACTATTTTATCTTTACAAACGTGATGCAATTCAAGTTAAATAAAAGTGTGTAATAAATGCATCATCGGCTTTCTGTCATGGACTTTCATGACACTTGAAAAATATTTCTCTATAGGTTTCATGGTATGTATTTTTTAATTCGAAATTTTTTAAAAATCTAGCTAGTACACAATTTTTTAAAAATTAATTACCTTTCGTCCATATTCATTATTTTCAGTAATACAAATATTCATTAAACAAAACACAAATTCAAATCCAAGATTTGCCAAACTTTCGAAATGTGTCCAATCGATTAATCAATTTATTTCACTGATAACGTTTACCAAATCACACTATTACAGATTAATATACAAAAGTCATATCGCCATGATCTTCTTCAGAACAAATTATTGCATGAGAATGTCTTTTAATATAAACGCCTTGCTTAGATTTCAGAATGAATAAATTTAATCAATAAAACTCAGGTCACTTCTATACCAAATACGAATCTTTGCTGGAATTAACGGATACGATCGGCATCCTAAAGAAAAAATAATTTTGGTTGCTTTTCTAAAATCTTAAACAAGCCCATCAAATCTTTGTCTAACACAATACATTTTATTGACGCCTTAACTTCAATTTGTTTTCTGAGACGCTATTGTCAGATCTTATTGAGCTTTCAGAATCTTTTATTCGCGTCGTAAGATTGAGACATTAATTATTCTCATAGATAAGCGAGCGCGACAATTTATTGCTTTCTTTTCTTTCTTTCTTTTTTCTTTCTATCTTAGAATAGATCTCTTTGTTCAGTAACATGTCCCACAGTAAGGAATCTCCGAAATAGCGAAGAAAGGATACTAGGTAGGAGTTTGAGTTATTATGTATCTCACAATGAATTTGTCTCGCAAGGTGTCATGGGAATTTAATATTTGCTTATGGTTTACATAAAAAAGCATTTAAGCAAAGTTATATTTCGTTATTTTATTCTGGATTTTTTACCCACCTTTATTTAACGCTACTTGTTTTATGTTTCATCATCTATAACCAGCAACATTGTATGTCGCTAAGTTACTTTTAAAAAGTAATAATACACGTTGACTAATTTGTCTCTTTACACGCTTTTGTTTAACTTTACTTACTTCATGCTTCTAACGACAAAATTTTATTATCAATTTTTCAGTCACTTCCTGATGCGATTGAGGTTTGAAATTTTGTTTAATTTTTTTTCTCGCTGACAGTGCACTATATTAATATTTTCAGAACTTAATTATCAGTCAATCGATTAATTTAATTAAATTTGGACCCCATACGAATGGTGAAATGTTTTATTGATTTAAGGGGACATAAACCTCGAAAAAATGCGGGAAACTATCAAACTCGATACATTATATCCCTGAAACAATACAATTCACAAACTCAATTTTTTTCTGGAGAAATACTTTCTCTTAGAGTATAGTACTTTTTCTTATCACATATTTTCAAACCTTTATATTGGAGTGTAATGTTTTGAGAGAGTAATAAATATAGGTATTATTTTTGGAGAAAAATGAGATAGTCGCTTTGCGCGCATGATTACGGATATTATATTTCTCTAAACACAATATTTTGTGTATCTAAGTAATCCAAACAGTCTGTTTAAGAAACTGAACCTCAATTCATTAACATTTAAAATTAAATTCTATTTTATATATCAATTTAAAATTAAAATTGTTAAAATTTCAACTTTTTAATACCCCTCAAAAAACTTCTTTGGAGAAAATTTGTACAAAAATGTGGTTCAATTTGTAGAAAATAGCACAATACATTTTCATTAAAATTTTTATGTAAAAATATTCAATATTTCTTGAGATATCGTGAGCGCAATATAAAAAGAGCACATTGTTGGCATGTCGTGAGTGTAATGTTGCAGAGGTAACGCAGATACCAGGCAGTTTAAAATACAAAATAGCTTTAATCCAGTTTACTTAAAAAGAAACATGCTGCTGTCTTGCAGCTTACACACTCACTGACAGCCATCCATTCGACTACTTGTTTTAAAAACACAAATGAACATTATATATAGATTGTAACAACCAATCAACTTCGACTAGTGCCGTAACTTCGGCTACGTCATGAAAATTAACCAATGAGATACGTTTCATTCAGTGACTGAACAATTTCATTTGAATTTCCAACATTCGGCCCCATTAGTCACTGAATCCTTTTGAAATATAGCCTTTATTACTGAAAGAAATTTTTCTTTTACAAAAGGTTTTGTTAAGAAATCGGCCAAATTTTTCTTAGAATTTAGATAATTTAGTTCAAATTCTTTATCATATAATAATTTTCGAACAAATTTATATTTAATGTCAATATGTTTTTTTTACTATTCTCAATATTATTTTTCGAGAAATGAATAGCTGCTTGGTTGTCACAATACAATTCCGGCATTCTGAAATCAATTAAATTAAGTTCTTTTAAAATTTTAGAATACCAAATAATACATTTTACACTTTCTGTTAGTGCTATAAATTCAGCTTCCATTGTGCTTAAAGCAATACATTTTTGCTTCTGAGATTTCCATGTTATTGGTACATTTCCAAATAACATAATATATCCACTTGTAGAATGTCTATAATTTAACTTGCATCCCCAGCTAGAATCTGAATACATAGTTAACCTAGTATTATGAGTATCCGAAAGATTTATTTTATAATACATTGTATTAAATACATAATTTAAAATATCAGCAACAATAGTCCAATGATGATACGTATATCCATTACAAAATTGTGACATTGTGTTTACAGCAAATGCAATATCTGGCCTGGACCTATTCGCAATAAACAATAGGCATCCAATTAATGTTTTATACGGAATCTGTCTCATAAGTTCCGTTTCTATTATTCCATTTTCTTTTACTCTATCGGGTAAAATACAACCTACTTTCAAAGGTAACGCAATTTGCCTTCTTGGTAAATTTTTGAATCTAGTCTTAAGTTTATTTATATATGTATTCTGATGCACAGAATCCCCGATTCGCTCAAAATTTACACCAAGTAGGTATCTAACTGGTCCCAACTCTGTTATTTCCAATTTAATTTTTATATTAAGAATTGAATCTTCAAGATCACTTTGCGATGTGCTGAAAATGACACTGTCATCTACGTATACCAATAAAATAAAATTACTTTTAGTATATAGACCATTACATAACTCATTTTGATGAAATCCAAGCCCAATTAAAATTTCATTTAATTCAATATTCCATTGTCTACCACTCTGGTGAAGACCATATATACTCTTATACAACCTGCAAACATAATGTTCGCATCCTTTTACAGCAAATCCTTCGGGTTGCTGTATATAAATGAGAACATCCAGGTTTCCATACAAATATGCTCCTTTTACATCTATCTGAGCATGATTCCACCCTAAAATATATACAAACAAAACGAATAAAAATTTAATTATATCAAAATTCATAAGTGGTGCAAATACATCAGTAAAATCAACACCCGGTCTTTGCTTAAACCCTTGTGCTACCAATCTCGATTTATATTTCTTTACTTTATTTTTCTCATCATGTTTATTATTGTATACCCATCTACAACCTAAAACTTTCATATTCGATTTGGGTTCAACCAGATCCCAAACCTTTCTATTCTGCATTAATTTAATTTCCTCCGACATAGCTTCGTCCCATTTCTCTTTGTCTGGGGAAATTTGAGTTTCTTTAAATGGTTTGGGGATTTCAGTCATGTATATCTCGTGTTGAAAAATATCATTTACAAGGCTTGCTTCATCTACGGAATCTGAACTAGTTCCATTATCACATTCCGATTTTTCTTCAAAACGCGTATTTGTTGTTGTTGGTTTAAAGTTAAACTGATTAGGGTCAAACTCTAATTTGTTTCTCTCAGAATAAATTTTAACATCATTTATGGATCTAAGTCGTTCTTTACTAGGAGGATAATAATAAACATCTATCCTTTTACTTTTTTTCCTAGGTTTTTCTAATCTTATCCAAGTTGAAATATCTAATGATGAGGGTGTTTTCGGTGAACTAGATTTTTCATCCTGTGCCCTGCAATCCTTATCGTTATTTAAATTTTGATCCAATTGATATATAGCATAGTCATAAGGTTTAACTTTTCCAAACAAAACTTTCACGCCATTCTTCGTTTAATCAATTTTAACGTGAATACTTTCTACGACCCTAGATAAGTACTCTTTAAAAATTGAAAATACTTCACTTTTACTTTTAAGAGTAAATACATCTATTTTTCTAGAAAAATCATCAATTATGGACAAGAAATATTTACTTCCCCCCAAAGAATTAACAGGTGCAGGTCCCCATAAATCCATGTGGACTTTGTCCAAAACAGACTTTGTTACTCGTTTATACACATAATTCTTTTTCAGAGACGTTCTTGTTGCTTTACCAACATTACAAGCTATACAAGATTCATTATCTATTTTAATATTTACTTTCTCCAACCCTTTAACCGATTTATTTTTGCACATATCCTTAATAACATGAATATTGACATGGCATAATCTCTTATGGATTAAATTTAAATCTACACTAGTATACATTATACTGTCTAATAAAGGATAACCAGATACTATATAAAGCATATTTTGCCGAAAAGCTGAAAAGAAATATTCATTATTAGAATGACATATATGCATAACATTATTTGACCATGTTATTTTAAGTCCTGCTATGTCCATTCTTGCTCCACTAATTAGATTCCTCCTCATGTTTGGAGTATAAAATACATCTTTTAAAGTGATTTTAACATTACCTTTAATGTCTTTAACGATGAAGTCGATATCACCTATTCATTTAACTTCACAAGTAGACTTCTTATCGTCAAGGAGTGCTTTTGTCGTTGTTAGTTCCTTAAAGTTCTTGAACCAATCACGTTCATAACAAAAATGGGAAGTAGCTGCGGTATCTATCAGGAACTGATCCCAGTCCTTCGATACTCCAAAAGCTTGATTAGTTCCACAGAACGAAGTTTCCGATGCGAAAGCTTGCTTCTTTTCTTTATTCCGCTTCTTATAACATTTAGTTGCATCGTGTCCTTTGCGTGAACAAAAGTCACAAAACGGCCCCATTCCTTTAGGGTAACCGATTTTCCTGTATTGACCAGGGTTTCTTGAAGGGTCCAACATTGCTCCACTGCGTTCAGAAGATTTCTTGCGAGTTTCCTGCTGACGAAATGATCCAACTCTGTATAATCTAGGTTCAAATCCTTCTGCTTCAGTTGAATTCGTCCAGCTTCGTTTACAAGTTCTTTTTCAACTTCCCGATGGTTAAATTCTTCATCCTTCAATCTGTAGAGGGTTTGAACTAAATGATCATACTCGGCTGGCAATCTTCTAATAAGTTGTAGTGCGATTAAAAGTTCAAGAATTTCAAAACCCGCTTCTTTAACTTGAGTTTTCTTCTTATTGACTCGCTTGCAAAAAATTCCATTGGTCTCTTCTTCTGGATTAAACTTGAGCTCGAAAAATTCATCGATAAGAACTGCCAATCGGGCTTTGGAAGTTGGTTCGAAATTTGATTTCAACATCTTCCATGCTTCTTTACCATCTGTTGTGTGTCGGATTAACGGAAGAAATTTTCTTTCGATGCCTTGGTAAATTGTAGTGTAACATCCCTGCTTTCTCCAGACATACTCGAATTTTTCTTTCTCAGTAGTTTGTTCAGGACATGGCTTATCTTCCTCAATTATGAAGCTCCAACAACCACGATCCATCAGCACGACCTTCATGTCTTCCTTCCATGTGGTATAATTAGAACCATCCAACTTCGGGAATGCAAATGGCGAAGACTCTGCCGGCATATTCATCTTCCGATCTGCTTTATAGACTTCACAACAAACAGGCACAATCCTTTCGGTTTAATTTAAAACAGCACGGCTTAAACTGCATCTGGCGAAAAGGAGTACGGGATCGCACGGCCCATAACCACTGTTGGCATGTCGTGAGTGTAATGTTGCAGAGTTAACGCAGATACCAGGCAGTTTAAAATACAAAATAGCTTTAATCCAGTTTACTTAAAAAGAAACATGCTGCTGTCTTGCAGCTTACACACTCACTGACAGCCATCCATTCGACTGCTTGTTTTAAAAACACAAATGAACAATATATATAGATTGTAACAACCAATCAACTTTGACTAGTGCCGTATCTTCGGCTACGTCATGAAAATTAACCAATGAGATGCGTTTCATTCAGTGACTGAAGAATTTCATTTGAATTTCCAACACACATTTTGAGATATAACCCTTTAAAGATATGGCCATAATCAGTATTTACGTTGAAGAGCTGATACTTTTTCCATCATAACTTTCATGATTATGGGAATTTTTTAACGTGAATTGTTTAAATGTTCAGAAAAGACAGGGGAATAATATATATATATTTCATAAAATCGAAAATTTTCGAGTTTTAACAGTCGTATGTCCCCTTAAATATATTGACGCTAAATGAAATGTTTTGATGTTCACTTGAAAATATATAATGAGCTTAAGTTTCTGGTATTATTTCTTGAAAACCAACAAACAAACAAACAAACAAAAGGATTAAATTAAACTCAAATCATGCCAAAATTGGTAGGGCAATATATTACGCTGATTAGTCATTCAATCATCGTTTTATTGTCTTTATTTTAAATTCAAAATAAAGGTAAAGACCGAAAAACATTAAAAAAGGAAATATAAATCTGATTTGCTTTAAAATGTAGTTCAACAAAAGCTTTCAGAACAAAATCAAAAAATCGTTTTGCTTTATTTTTCAATTGCTGCGTGTATATACAATAGCGAGCAAAAGGAAAAGTATTAAAATACTTTTGTGGTTTAAACATATTCGCATTAGAGATTCAGGCCTAATTTGCTAATTACAACGAACTATGGATATAATGAATCTATGAAATCTGATCTATCTAATGGAATGGATCTATGGAAGCTAATGGATCTGTTTCTTGAAAACAAACGAAACAAAGACCAAATTAACCTCAACTTCCGTCAGAATTGCTAAGGTAAAATATTAAACTGATCAGTACGTTTGAATAGAATTTTGATGAGTTTTAAACTCAGAATGAATGAAGGCAGGAACTGAAATATAAAGAAAAGAAACTATAATTATAATTTGCTTTAAAGTTTAAAGTTAAATTTAGTATTTTTTATATGAATAGCTTTAAAAATTCAGTCTATTGTCTTCGTCTAGTCTTGTTTCATAATATACAAAATTCGTCATTTATAATATACAAAGTTCGTTATACAAAATATTTTATGTCGAAATATTCAAAACAGATTTTATTCTGAAGCAGAAGTAAGTGACACAGAAATTGTATAATTTAACTTCAATTAAATTCTGCAACAAATTTCTTATTATTTTTATCTTGATGAACATTGTTATTCCATATGCTTTATTGCATTATTTGAGTATTTTAACTAAAACTTTATTCATATTTTCGTTTAGTGATCTATTTCGTATTAACCTTCCGTTTGTGGATAAAAAATAAGAGCAACTTATAAAATTTCTTTTTGATGAATTTAAGTTAACTATGAACAGTAATCTGGCAGTATCGATGACAAAGTCTCGCACAACCATTGATGCAGTACTTTCCAAATGTATTAATAAAATAGAATCGCAGACATTTGTATCATATTTCAGTTATTACAAACCAATTGTTTCCATTATAGAATGTGATGATAAGATTAGATTTTTTTTGCTTCAATATACAGATTAATAAAAATGTAAATACACGTTTTTTCAATAGCTTCTTGTATGCCTTTTAATTTTTTAATCTGCATTAGTCATAAATTATAAATAAATAATGAGTTTATATATATTTGTACTTATTATCATCATTATAAATAAATAATTAGATAATTTTTAAATGTTTTGTTTCATTTGGAGGAAGGGATTGAAAGAAAGAAAGAGAGAGAGTGTGTCATTCTACCATTATACTTTTAATTATATAGAAAAGCGTAAGAGACTACTGTTCAGCAACGGATTCCGAGACTACCACTTTTGGACGATTTTACACCGGAAAGGGGTGTCAGGCATTGAGTTATATGAGCGCATTTCCGGAGTCATTTGTTAGATCACGCTCAGTAAAATGTAAGCATCACCCTTTCATTCTTCACTTTTCCCCTATTTTGATTAAAATAACGCCCGGCGCATGCGCAAAAGCGCGGAAGGTTTCCGAATCTGTTGCTAAACAATACGCTTCTGTCTTTTTTCTGGAAAGCCAATGTTCTCTAGCTAATGGCTAACATCTATTACAGAAAACATCATTTTTAAGTTATTCTCTTTGGAACTTTCCGCTGATGAGGTTTCTAAATTGTTTTAATTCTAGTTTTGTACACTGTATTCAATACACAAATGAATTGCTACATTATCGTATTCTTTATGCTAGTATATTTTTTCCTCCTTTTTTATTTTTCTGATTTTTCCATTTGTATATCTTTTTTTCGAAAACTTTCCGCTCTTTTACACGTTTTTGAATTTTGTTATATTTACATAAGAGGGGTGATAAAAAAGTATAGGGACTGGTGCCCTACCCTCAAATCTGAAATACGCAGAGTGAAGACGCTTAGCAGATGTTGACCTTAAATCCTCCCACATGTGCACCAAAAGTTACAAGGTCGTAGCTTCCCCCACTTTTGTACAGTAGAACTTTTAAAAATGCATGTACGGTGCTGTCACATTTTTTTATGTATATAAAAAATAAGAATAATGAAGATAAAAAGATAGTATACATATGTATCAAGAAAAATTGAGCAAAATCATTTAATCAAAATCTACATTAATACGCTAGTAAAGCACAGGAAAGAAGATAAAAATGAAATTTACTAAAATATTGCGCATTACTAAACTAATTATAAATTAATATAATCTTAATCTAAATATCTAAAATTGTATTGCTTAAGGAAGCTTTTGAAAAATGAGAAGTTATATAAGTACACAAATCTAAAAAAAATGCACTGGCCATAATTCTATGATAAAAATTACGTATATTAAAGCAATGTTTCCTCCATGGAAAAAAATGCATTAAAATCATGGTTCATCTAACAAATGGAGTAACATGTATAGCTTGAATTATAACAAGTAGGATGAATTGAATGCGATAACATCTGCAGAAAAGCTTTGTCGAGTAAAGTAATTTGTCTACTTTCTGCGTCCGAAAACAAAAACACCAGTAGAAGAAAATTTCTCCACCTAAAAGCGACTTCTGTGCATGTCGAGACCGAAGAAAAGTTCACTCATCTTTATTGGAGTACAATCACATTTAAAACTCCACTCATCGTAATAATTCCTTCCGTTCTCCTCTGGGGACGGAAACAAATGCAGGTCTCTTATGTGTGGACGTCTGTCAGAATGATTTAAGACGATTCGATAAAATTTCGAAAGCGGAAAACAAATTTGCGAAAAAGCCTCACCTTTTTCTCCCCGTCTCCTTCTTCCACCGAAAACGTTGAATGCGTACATGGATTCTTTTCCCCCAATAACACTTCTTCTCGGCCATGTTCCGCAGGGAATGACACGAGATGAAGGTTAACACTAAATCATTTCTTTTGTGGAGGTCGGCCTAATCTCAATCCGTTCCTTTTTCGCTGGATGCGGCAAATGATAGCGTACAGTTCCAAGTCTGTGATTGATGCACTTAGTCCCGCAACGACGAACAATCTTTTCTTCTCTGGACCGAGGGGGGCTAGCGGGGACGGACAGCTCCTATAATCTAGTTAGGATGGATACCACTCCTTCGCTTCCTTTATGCTGTTAACAAAAAGATTCCCATAGACTGGCAGGGAAGGAGAAAAAATAAAGACCTAGGAAGGAGAAGAGGGACGAGCGAAGTGGGTAAAAACGTGCTCTTTACTTCACCTTCGGATCTTGAATAACGAGGAAAAAGGGACATGGAAGGTGTTCTTCATCTTGAATAACGGGAACACTAGTCTTCCCAGCCATGACAGAGCCGCGAATAACTCGTCAGAAAAAGAGGGCCAGGGAAGTTAAACAGAAAAGAAGGAATCGTACTAGGCCAGTCAGTAAGCTTCTTTAAGGTCCGAGCTGCGAGACTAAGTCGATCTTCTTGTGCGAAGGGCAGTAGAAAATAGCTCTTTTATGCGAGTGTTTTCGGTCGTTTTGGAAAGGAGAAGTTTCTGAACCTTAAAGAAGATAGAATGTTGTTTAAAATGATGCAGAGTGTCCGTAAAGTTCGCGTGAAATTCAAAATGGTTGCAACTTTGTAAGCGCATGTAATAGAAAGAATTCGTAAAAAGAAAAAGAAACTAAAAAACTTTTTAAAACACGCTTTTAAAAGCGCACTAAAATATCATAAACAAAATGGAATTTTAATCCCATTCATATATTTTAAATTTTTAATAAATATTTTGAAACCTCCCTTCTTATGACATTCGTTGTGGATAATTTCCTTATAGTATTGTTTTCAGTGCCACGGTAGCCTAGTGGTAAGGGAGTGGAATCTGGAGGGTTCCAGATTCGAAACCCGATTCAATTGAAGATCCGCCGTGTATAAGGCCTGTTGCACGCTAAATCATACGTAGTGACCAAACCTCCTCCCGTTGGTGTGGTGAGGAAGTTTGGAGAGGGGGTGAGAGCTCAGGTGTCGTTCTCGTCATTTGATCGTGGTTCAAATGTGCCGCATTATTTTTAAAAGTCTGTTAAATTAAAATTGGCCCATATTTATGGAAACAAAAGAGGACACTGCTAAAAATTCTCAGCTGGTTACAAAATTCGTTTTTGAGGCAGGAAGCTAATAATTCTGCACGATGATATTTCATTGAAATCAGGGATTTAATTAGTGCCTTTAATTGCATTCTTGAGGGGTTTCGAATTTGCTTAATTATCGTACTCTCAGGTCAACTTAGGTAAAAAATTTACGTAATCGTTTAAAAATTTAACTGGTCATCAGGAACGAATAATAAAGATAATAATTAAATGATAGTTAAGATAATAATACTTAAAATCATGTGATGTTAGAGTGATATTCAAAATTACTTTCATATGACTTGAGGTTAAAAATTACTTATCGAGGTGAAACTTTCTTATGATGTACTTGATGCAACAACAACAAAAATCCCCTATCCTTTTGTATGTTTCTCAAATATCATTAAATGATAATTGCTTGCAACACAAATACCTTTCACATTCAGTTAAAATCCAAAGCCAAAAATTCTTCTTAATTAGTTACCTTGAATGAAACCAGTCATATCCAGAAACACCTTTTATTGATCTATCGCGGAAAAAACAACTTTAAGCTGATGAGTAAATTCTCCCAAACTGGCTTTGTTCTTTTGGTGCTATCGATTTATTATTGTCAAGGGATACGATAACTGAAAAAAAGGCATTTTATTTGTGACATAATGGTACTCAACATCCAGCTTGATCTATTATGAGCTCGACAGCTGGCTCAAATTTCGAGTAGCCATCGTAATTTACAGAGAAAGGGGTTTTCTCTTCGCATCTTGTGACAGCATCGCTTCCTTGACGTTCACTCTATCCATTTGATCCCTCTGTCGCATTAGATACAAGAAAATATATCAGAAGATAACGCCAGCGAAGAGTTGTAGTGAGATAAAATCCACAAAGCAGCCTCGCTGCCGTATTCTTATGTTGATACTTTCGAAAGGTTATTTGCGGACCGAAATAGCATTGTTACATTCCAAAGCGTTTTTAAAGGATTTCTTCTCAATTTGAAGGTGCTTAAATTCTCGAAGCTTTGCTATTAAGCTCGGCTTTAAGGATCGTTTTCGTTTTCTTCAGTTAAGTGTCGGGATGTTTTGGTTGCTTTTTTTCGAGATATGAAGCTATTTTTTTTTTACCTCAAACCATAATTTTTTAAATGAAACTTTATGATTTTAAAGCAAAAATTTAAGACAGAAAGCGAAATGTTAGTTTAAAGAAGGATTGTTCATTATTGCTGTATTTAGTTACGTTTTAAGGATTGTTAAAAGGCTTCTTCTGAATTTGAAGGTGCCTAAATTTTGCTATTAATCTCAGCTTTAAGGAGTTTTTTGCAGTTAAGTGTCGAGATGTTTTGATAGTTGTTTCAAAATTTGGAGCTTTTTTCAAATTCCGAACAATAATTTTAAAAGAGGAAGTTTAATGATCGTAGATGTGCTCAGAATCAGAAATTTCAGAGAGAAAACAATATTAAGAATTAGTTTTAATGAAGGATTGTTCATTTTTTGGTATCTAGTCGCAGCACGGAATTAAGACGAAAGAAGACAACTTTCTGTTCGCAATTTTTTTCAAATCTATTATATTCATACTTTTTGCAGTGAGTGTGAGTAGTGGAATTTAACCCGTTATCTGCCACAACTCTATTATTTCACTTTAAAAAATACATTAATAAGATAACATGAATGAAATACGAAAGAAAAAGCTATTTCCGAAATTTTTTAAGTCAAATGATTAACTAATTTTTAATTAGAATTAATTATCTTTTTTAATTAGAAAAATGATTTTTATTCGATTTGTACCTTGAATAACAGCCAGAGCTCAACATTCAGATGCAACAATCAAAGCTAAAAATTGCACTGTTTGGGTGAAAATAATTAGAAAACAACCGTCCCCAAAAAGGGACAATGGCAGACAATGACATAAGAGTCAAATCTGCCGTGCAGCACCAAATATATTGCGTATTAAATAAAAACATGGAATTACAATTAACTCTTTCAAGCGTAATGCATTTGCTGAGAAATTTAGAAGACTTATTTACTAGCATAAAGTAATCCTATTATATATTGTGGTACGAAAAAATATGTTTTAAAGTCAATTGTATGAGTAGATTGGTGGTATATAATATATGTCATTAGGCTCGAAAGAGTTCAGTTACTGACAGTGTTCAAGATTGCTTTCAAATAACCCTTACTTTTCCCAGTCTAATTTCATTCATCTCATTTTTGTTCTGAACGGCTTGTTAATCTAAATATCAATGATCCGTCCATAAAATTTCTTGTTATTTCTTGTTGAAATATACATAATTTATTCTAAGTGTGGTTTTGATAATAGAAGACATGATAAAATTGCAAAATAAATTACATCTCGTGTTGGAGTTTGCGGTTAATGATTATTCACAAACGAATGGTAATCACACTTCTAAAAATGATGGGATTTATTTTCTTGGTAAGAAAATCGAAATACTTCTGAATTTGTGTTTTATTATGTTTTTCAACATTTTGAATCATTTCAAAGTTATACAGTTAAAGAACACAGAACGGGTAGACCAAAGCTAGATTTGATTATTGGTTACAACTCTAAATACTTTTAATAAAAGTAGTTTTTAAAAACACACTTTAGTGTACTAAAATACTTCATACTTTAATTATTTTCTGTTTTTTAGTCCTTAACCCTTTGAGTACTGAATTATTTGAAGATCTTTATGCCCACTGGACGGATTTAATTTGTCGCTATATGGATTAATATGTAAAAGTAATACATTTTATTTGGAATATACTTATATTGGTGATATAAATATATTTTTGAAACAGCATTTTAGTTACAAAATATAAATAAATATATAAATGAAACAAAATATAAATATTTATATAGAACCAACTTCAAGTCTAATAATTTTCTACCGTGTGCTATTTTTCAAAACATGTCGGTAAATGCAAAGGTACCACTGGCAGGGTTGCCGCAAACATCAACGTCTGCTTCTTAAATTCAGATGACGAGTCAGACTCGTCTACCGTAACTTTGCCCAAGTAAGCAGATGGCGAGTCTCACTCGTCAAATGTACCCAAAGGGTTAATTTATAATTCTTCATTATAATCAACAAGCTATATATTAATTTGTATACATTTTTTCCAGAAATTCACTACCAGGTGGTGCCACTGGTATAGAATCAAAATTTAATTAAATTAATCGATTAACTGATAATTTAATTATGAAAATATAAAAATAGCGTATAATCATCAAGAATGTGGAAGTGTAGAAAATATCAAAACTCTTAGAATCAGGAAAGGAGTGAAAAATCGATAATGAAATTCCAGCTTTACAGCCATGAAACAAATTAAGTTAAATAAAAGTGTATGAAAATACAAAATACTAGAGCATGGAAAATAATCATGTATTATTTAACAATTAATAGAAAACAAGTTAAAATATAATAAATAAAAATATAGTATTGTCTTTGTGAGGAAAAAATGGAAAGGAATTAAGAAGTAATAAGAAAGAAGGTAACTTTGTGTGTGTGCAAAATATAATTTGGAATACTAAATATTTTTAGCAAGACAATTCTGTAAGAATTAGTTTTTGTGAAATAAATCACTTGGTTAACCATAAGTGGTAGTTATATAGCTTTACTTTTACTCCGTTTAGCGAAATCAAAATATTAAACAACACTATCATAATCAATATAACTTGGCTATTATTAATGTAATTGTGCAACTTAAAGTTTCAGAAAACCAGCATTTTGAAACTTGCCTAAATTACATTTTTTAGTATCAAGTTTAACTAATTAAAGAACATTAACCCAGCATATATTATATATTCTCCTTACTTTCGCCATTGTAATTAAAATAATAACCATGGCATTTCTTATGGTTTATTAATTGATATCACCATATCATATTCTAAGTGTAGAAAATTTGAAAAAAATTGAAAAAATCATTTTAAGGATCAGCTTTTCTTGATTTTTGTCGCATTTGACTTTTTTCATAATTAGATGATAAACAAGGTATATGCTGTTTATAAATGAAATTTTTGATGATTGATCACTGAAATATTTAGGAAAGCATCAAATTACTCATGAATCAAATATTCCGATTAAACGCTATGGATAGTATATTGATTGAAAGAGAAAGACAGACTCCAGATTATCACTCCAATGACACAAGGGGAAAAGGCCGTGTGGTGGCGTCTAGGGTTCGAGATCGGAGGACCCCGGATTCAAGGACCGGTACTGTTGACATTTCATCATATTAAGCCTGTTTACGTTGCATCTACCATCGAGCACCAAACGCCATCATGTTCACGTGACATGGAAGTTTGGAGAGTAGGGTGCCGGCCTTGTCATCTGATCGTGCCTCAAAATAACGAGTCCATTCCGCAATAATCTTCGTGCAGTTTCAAAACCGGACGTCAATATAATTGAACAAAAAAAAACCAAAATATATAGGAATTTGAATAGGATTTTTGAAAAATAAGGTATCAGTGGCGTGATTATATTGGGTCACATGATGCAGTACTTCTTATAGTATCGCCCTATTTAAATATTTCATCAGCATGAAAAACGATGAATTTAGTAACAAGCCGATTAATAAAAGGGGTGTTTCGATATCAAAAATGCATCTTTTAGTACAGTTCTATCCGAATCGCAAATAGTATCAACCTAATTGCATCCGTATAGGCCACACCAAAACATAAAAACTTGCTTCGTACCAGATTATATTTTCAGACTAGCAGTGGGTAAAAAACAGAAACAAATATGCAACTGTTAACAGTAACCGTGTCTCAGAAAAAATGAATGAAAAGTTTTTTTATCCAGCAAAAAACCAATTATGAAACTTCTGACAATAATCTTTTTGAAAAAGAAACGTTGTACTTTTTAACAGACAATTTTAATAC